>JARJDV010002099.1:0-16463 GCA_030264675.1 Anaulacaspis nigra
AATATTTAACCTCGTTTTCTCGTGCAACGTTCTCAATTTGTCTGATCGTCTATGCCTGCGCTCAAAAAATCCTTGACTTTTGTACAGGGCACCGCTTTGATGCTCAATATCGTGTTGGGGGCGGGCCTCTTGGTGTTGCCGGGCTTGGCTATCAAGCAAGTCGGTGAGGAGGCTTTTGTGTTGTATTTCGGCGACGGTTTCCTTTCCTTTGCTATTGGTTTTCATCTTGTTGGGCAAACGGTATCCTGATGCCGGAGGGGTGGCGCATTTTGCAGGCATGGTCTGGGGTGAAAAGGCTTATGCGACGGCTTCTTTCGTGTTTTTGGGAGCGGTCTTGCTCGGGTTGCCTTCTATTGCGTTGACGGGGGGCATTATCTCGATCAGCTTTCGGGAGTTTCTCCGCATTCGGGTGGGGCGGTTCTCCTCATCGTTGCGGCGCTCGTCCAATGGTTTTCAAGTGTATGGGCTGCGCGCATCAATACTGTCTTGGCTTGGGGGGTGTTGGTGTTTGTCTTGTTTCTGATTGTTTTACTTTTTTTATCTCCCGGTGGAGGCGTTGCTCCAAGCGTCTTGTCGGGTTGGTCTTTGAAGGGGGCATGGCACGGTTATTTGCCGACTTTTTTTATGCTCTTCTTTGCTTTCACCGGTTGGGAGGTGGCTGCTTCGCTGAGCGAGGAGTTCAAGCGACCGGCGAGGGATTTTCCGCGCGCGATGTCGGCTTCGTTTTTTCTGGTCACGGCGTTTTATTTGATGTTGGCTTGGGGCGTGCAACGTTTGGGTTTGGAAAAAGATTTCGAGGCGCCCTTTGCTGCGCTATTGAAAAAAGTCTATGGCGAGAGCGGCAGCCGACTGATCAGTTTTGGCGCTTTGTTGGTGATTCTTCCCAATCTTTCTTCAGCTTTGTGGGCGGTTTCCAGACTGGTGTATGCTCTGGCTCGCGAGGGGATCCTTCCTGAAAGTTTGCAGGAGACGCGTGCAGGTCTTCCCCATCGTGCTTTGGGATGGACGTTTTTTTCATTGTTGCTCGTGCTGGGAGGAGACGCTTGTTTTTCTATAGGGATCGAAAATTTGCTTGGGCTTTCGGCCCAAAATTTTTTGGCGCTTTACGGTATGACGGCGCTTGTGTTGTTGATGAGGTCCAAACGTTTTTCAGAGCGATGTGTTGCAGTGTTCGGTTTTTTGTTGGTCGCGATCTTGTCTCTGCTTCATGGCTGGAAGTTTTTGTATCCCATTGCGCTTGCCGTGTCGGCTTGGGGGTGGCAGGTCTATCGAGAAAAGAGTAAGCCGAGTTGACCGATCGGATGCAAAAAGTCTCTTGGCTCTAACGGGTTACAACTAGATTGCTCCAGACAAGATTTTTCTCGGGAATCACTTTTTCATCCAATTGTTTTCGAAGGAACAAGTTTGATAATCCTGACCGATTTTGATGAAGACGTCTTGGATGTGGGTATTGATCCAAGCCTTCAATTTTTCTGATGCTTTGTGCGCTTCCGTAAAGCGTTTTAAACGTTGGTAGTCGTCTTTGAAAGACAATTGATGGGATGGGATTGTCCGCAGGAGTTTTACGAGGGCGTAGGCCTGTTTTTCATTGATTTCTTCTTCGTATGCCGAGGTCAGTTGACCGTCTTTTATACCGGCCAGGGCTATGGCCAGTTTCACGGGGAGTTTGTCTTTTTCAAATCGGGTGTCTTCGGTAATGGGATTGACCATAAGACCGCCGTTGAATTGGGTTTTCTTGTCTTCGGAATATTTTTTGGCTGCTTCTTCAAAGCTGATTTTTCCTTCAATAATCATGCTTTTGACTGAGTCGGCCAAGGCTTTAGTTTGGTTGAGCTCCTCTTCGGTGTATTTGGGTTTGATCAAGATATGTCGCAGGTCCAGTTCTTGCCCGCGTCGTTTGTCCAGTTGTACGATATTGAATCCGAATTCGGTTTCGAAAGGTTCGGATATTTGACCTTCTTCCAGGGCGAAGGCGACACCTTCAAATGTTTTGACCATTTGTCCGCGTTTGACTCCTTTGATGAGGCCGCCCTCGACCGCTGAGGCAGGATCTTCGGAATAGACGATGGCTTTGGTGGCGAAGCTTGCCCCGTTTTCGATCTCCTTTCTCATGGCTTTGAGCTCGTCGATGAGTTGTTTGTGGTGTGTATCGGTCAGTTTCGGATAGAAGACGAGATGTGCCAGTTCAACTTCTTCAGGCACGGTGGGCAGTCGGCTTTTGTTTTTCTCGTAATAGTTGTTGACTTCTTGCGGGCCGGCGTCAATGCCTTTGGTGAGTGTTTGATAATATCCGCGGGTGTATCCCTTGTTCTTGACCACTTCGGTCAGTTCTTCGCGGAGTTCTCCGATGGTGTTGCGGCCGTATTGTTTCAAAAGCGTTTCTTGGCTTCCGGCGCGTCTGATGAAATCGTCTAAAATTGCTTCTACTTCAGGCTGTACTTGCGCATCGGTGATGGTTTGGGTGATAGCGGTGTCTTTTTTGGCGTGGTAGAGGAGCAGATTGTTGTTCAACATTTCTTCAAGTTCTTTACAACGGTCTTCCGTCTTGATGCCGCTCATCGATTTGTTGATCATGCTTTCCGCGACTTCCGAGTCCAGGATGATCTCGTTGCCCACCACTGCAGCGATACCGTCTATCTTTTGTTGTGCGGAGAGGCTTCCTATGTAGAGGGATAAAAGCCACGATAAAGAGGTTGAGATTTTTTTCATCAGATTGGGGATTGTTGTCGTTTCGGATTCCAAAACTAAGCGAAAAATTGCCAATGACGAGGTCTTGATGAATGTTTTACGGTTTCAATGTCGGAAGATTTCGATCGCTCGATTATAGGCGTTCTCGAAGGCGTAGAGGTTTAGATCGATCTTTTCTTTTTGCTCTTGAGCAAAAGTGATCAATTTTTCAGTCGGTGTGTTTCCGATCAATTCGTCTTTGGCCATGGGGCAACCGCCTTCGCCTCGGATCGTCCCTTCAAAGAAGCGGCAACCGGCTTCATATGCCGCTGCGACTTTAGCGCGCCAATCGGTGTAATGTGTGTGGAAGTGCGCGCTGACTTCGAGTTGTGGATGATCTTGAATTATTGAAACAAACAAATCCCGGATGTTTTCCGGACAAGCCAGTCCTACCGTGTCGGACAAAGCGATCCGGTCTACGCCCAAGTCGACGATCTTGGCGACCCATTTGCACATTTTTTCTACGCTCCAAGGATCTCCGTAGAGATTGCCGAGGGCCATGGAAAAGTAGATCAACAACTTTTTGTTTCGCGCAGCCGTGAGCTCTTTCAATGGGCCGATCAGTTTGAAAGACTCCTGAACGCTTTTATTCAAATTCTTTTTTTGAAAAGTTTCGGAAATGGAAAAGGGGAAGCTTAAAAAGTTTACCTGTTCAAAATCTACAGCTTGTTGTGCGCCTTTGATATTGCCTATGATGACCGAGAGTTTTGAAGACGTATCGCCCGATTCCAGGCTTCGAAGGACTTCTTTCGTGTCTTGCAGTTGAGGAATCAGCTTGGGTGAGACGAAGCTTCCGCAATCGATCGTGTCGAATCCGACTTTCAACAAGGCGTTGATGTAACCGATTTTTGTCGATGTCGGAATGAATTTTTTCCGTCCCTGCATGGCATCGCGAGGGCATTCTATGATTTTTATCATCATTCAGCAAATTTTGTCGTAGAGCCATGCATCGAACACCTTGCCGTTTTTGATCATTTCTTTCTCAAGTGTGCATCGGAATCGATAACCGGCCTTTTCGAGCGTTCTTCGTGAGGGGAAATTTTCCGTGCATACTCGGGCGTAAACACGATGAAGTCCATAAGTGTCGAAACAGAGTCGAGTGAATCGAATCAATGCTTCGGTCATTAGGCCTTTACCCCAAAAACTTTCCCCGATCCAATATCCGATCTCTCCGGTTTTGCGATAAATATCTTGTTGTATGTTTACGCCGATATTTCCGATGGCCTCTGCACGATATACGATTGCTAACTGTCGTATCGGATCTTTGGTAGAGCAGAGGGAAATCCACTTTTCAGCCTCTTCCTCGGTGTAGGGTGAAGGAAAAGCGTCCGTAAGGCGGTCGGAGATGTTTTTGTTGTCGGCATGACGGACTAAAAACTGTAGATCGTCAGGACGCCAAGGCCTCAACAGGAATTCTTCAGACTTGAGATTCATTATTGTTTTAATCTGTTTCCGGGTGGTTTCGCGTGTGTGAAATATAATGGAAAGTCTTTTTTCTGCCAAATAGAAAAGTCTTTCGGAGACCATTTTGACCGATTGAAGTCATGGCGCGTAGGGTTATTTTTCTCACCTTTAGGGGAAAAATCATGAGATGGATCGCAAACTTTTAGACAGATTTCTGCGCTACGTACAGATCGATACTCAAAGTCGGCCCTCGATCGGGCAGACGCCGAGCACGAAAAAACAGTTTGTCTTGGCAGAGCTGTTGGCCGAAGAGTTGCGCTCGATCGGTTTGGACGATGTCCGTGTCGATGAGCATGCTTATGTGACCGGGCGGCTTCCCGGAAATGTTGACAATATTCCCTCCATTGGGTTCATTTCTCATATCGATACCACGCCGGATTTTTCGGGAGAGGGCGTCAAACCGAAGTTGTGGGAGAGTTACGATGGCGGAGATTTGCTTTTGAATGCAGAAAAAAATATCTCTTTGAGTCCCGAAAAATTTCCGGAGCTCAAGAATTATATCGGTCAGACGCTGATCACTACGGACGGCAACACCCTATTGGGCGCCGATGACAAGGCAGGCATTGCCGAGATCGTCACCGCTGTCGAGCAGCTCAAAAATCGCTCGGACATTCCTCATGGACCGATCCATGTGGCCTTTACGCCCGATGAGGAAATCGGTCACGGTGCAGCGCTTTTCGATATTGAAAGATTCGGCACCGAATGGGCTTACACTATGGACGGAGGCGCAATCGGTGAGCTCGAGTTCGAGAATTTCAACGCTGCCCATGCTTGTATCCGTTTCCAAGGCAAGAGCGTGCACCCGGGTTATGCCAAAGGCCGCATGATCAACGCCGCTCAGCTGGCGCGAACATTTTCCGGCCGTTTGCCCGAAGATGAAGTTCCCGAAAAAACCGACGGGCGGGAAGGCTTCTTTCATTTGATCCATGTCGAAGGAAGCGTAGAAAACGCTCGTCTTGAATACCTCATTCGAGATCATGACCGTGAGAAATTTGAGCGTAGAAAGCAATTATTATCGGAGCTTACGAAGCAGATGAACCGTGAGTCGGGCGCCGATTCGGTCACCATTGAGATCAAAGACCAATATCATAATATGGGGGAGAAGATCAAGCCCGTCATGCACATAGTGGAGATCGCTGAGGAGGCCATGCGGCGCGCGAATGTGCAGCCTAGAGTGCAAGCCATCCGTGGGGGAACTGACGGCACCGCTTTGTCTTATAGAGGTTTGCCTTGTCCCAACATCTTTGCTGGTGGACATAACTTTCACGGCCCGTACGAGTTCGTGCCTCTCGAATCGATGGAAAAGGCCGTCGAGGTCATCGTGTATATCGCCCGCATCACGGCAGAACGCTTTTTATCTTCTTGAAACTTCATCGAAAGTGTCCCGAGGAAAAATTTTACCTTAGCTCGCAATGAGCGAAAAGATGACTTTGCGAGGAGAAAATCTCGTCAAACTGTACAAAAACAAACGTGTTGTCAAGGGGGTATCCGTAGAGGTCAACCAAGGCGAGATCGTCGGTTTGCTCGGCCCGAACGGGGCCGGAAAAACCACCACTTTCTATATGATCGTCGGTTTAATTCGGCCCAATGAAGGGAAAGTTTTCCTCAATCAACAAGACATCACCGGCGACCCGATGTATCGAAGAGCACAAAAGGGTGTCGGGTATCTTGCCCAAGAGGCTTCGGTGTTCAGAAAACTTTTGGTGGAAGACAATATCATGGGGGTACTCGAAATGACCCGACTTTCGCCTGCCGAACGGAGGAAAAAGACGGAGCAGCTCATTGAAGAGTTTCATTTGCAACACGTGCGCAAAAATCGTGGAGACCTACTCTCGGGTGGTGAACGCCGACGCACCGAGATCGCGCGGTGTCTGGCGGTAAATCCGAAATTTATTTTGCTCGACGAACCCTTTGCGGGAGTGGACCCCATTGCTGTGGAGGACATTCAAAAGATCATCGCCTCCCTCAAGAAAAAAAATATCGGTATCCTCATCACCGACCACAACGTGCAGGAAACCTTGGCCATCACCGATCGTACTTATTTGATGTTTGAAGGGGACATCATCAAGCACGGCACGGCGCGAGAGTTGGCCGATGATCCCATTGTACGCAGGGTTTATCTCGGCGAAAAATTTATTTTGAGAGGTGTATGACGACCAAGATTTATACCAAGACCGGCGATAAGGGCAGCACTGCCCTCTATGGAGGCGGACGCGTGTCCAAAAATGATTTGCGCGTCGAAGCTTACGGCGCGCTCGACGAGCTGAACGCTTGGATCGGACTCTTGCGAGACGGGGACATCTTAGAGGAACAAAAAGCGGCGTTGATCGAAATTCAAAACCGTCTATTTGCGTTGGGGTCCGAGTTGGCTACACCTGCCGATAGGCTTGTAATGCCCAACGGGCAGCCACGCCTTCCGATGATGATCGACGAGAAGGCGGTAGATTTTTTGGAAATCGAGATTGATCGGATGCAGGAAACATTGCCGCCGTTGAAGCATTTTATCTTGCCGGGCGGTCATCCGATCGTGTCGTATGCCCAGATCGGACGGACGGTTTGCCGCCGCGCCGAACGTATTGCCGTAGCATTGGATCAGATTGAACCTCTCAGGCCCGTCGTTCTGAAATATCTCAACCGTTTGTCCGACTATCTGTTTGTGTTGGCCCGCCGGCTGGGCTTTGATCATAATTATACCGAACAAAAATGGAACACCGATACGCAGGGCCCAAGGTAGCGCTCTTCATCAATGGAGAACCTCCGACGATTTTTCCCGAAAGTTCGAGCTATGAAAAGATTTTCGCTACCGACGAGGCGTATCATTATCTGAAAATGTCAGGCATCCGTCCTGATGTGATCAGCGGCGATCTTGATTCGTTGGATCGAAAAAGCTTGCCCGGAGACGTTGTGCTTATCGAAACGCCGGATCAAAATTTTACGGATTTTGAAAAAGCGCTCGGCATCATCGCTCAAGGCGGAGTTTTGAATGTCGATGTCTGGGGGGCGAGCGGAAAAGAGCAGGATCATTTTTTGGGCAATCTTTCTACTGCTTCAAAATACGGGCAAGAGTTATCATTGATATTCCATGATAACTACCACACTTACTTTTTCGCCGAAAGGCAAAGTCGTCTGTACGGGGTGAAGGGCAAAATGATCTCGCTTTTTCCCTTTCCGTATGCCGAAGGTGTGATCACTCGAGGCTTGAAATACCCTCTCCATGGGGAATCTTTGGAGATCGGCCGACGGATCGGCACGCGCAATACGGCTGTTGACGATATGGTGGAAATCACGTTTACCGCCGGGGCATTGGTGATTTTCGTCGAGCGCTGAGAGAAGGTAGAAGCCTTTTTTGATGTCAAGCGGAAATATGTGCCGTCGGAAATTTACTTTTTGTAACGTTCAAGACACTCTTTGTAGATCTCTATCGCTTTGGCGGCGTTCCCCCAACCTTTGATCTCTACCTTTTTGTTTTCAAGATTTTTGTATACATGGAAAAAATGTTCTATCTCCTTTAGGCTGTGTGGTGGCACGTGTTCGATATCATCCCAGAGGTTGTAGTTGGGGTCGGCTGTGGGCACGCAAAGCACTTTTTCGTCTTGGCCTTTGTCATCTGACATGAAAAAGATGCCGACGGGCTTCACTTCGATCAGACAACCGGGTATGGTGGGGGCCGTCAATATCACCAATACGTCGAGGGGATCGCCGTCAAGGGCCAAAGTGTCCGGGATGTAACCGTAATCCGCCGGGTAGGTCATCGGTGAATAAAGCACCCGATCGAGGCGAATTTTGCCTGCATCCTTGTCGAATTCGTATTTGTTGCGGCTGCCTCCGGGGATCTCGATCAATACATCAAAAGTTATATTTTCCATTCTTCTACGATTTTTTTTGCGTCGGTTGCGAAGGTAAATTTTTTATCAAAAGGAGAATCTTGCGCCGACGTTGACGCCGAACTTTCTCACGTTGGGCCGGTCAAGATAATTGCCTCGCCAGGCAAAATCGATATAAAAGGGCCTCAAGTTTCCGTAGCCGATATTTTCAATGCCGAAACCGTATTCATAGTATATCCGGGTGTCCGGAGCGAAATATTCCATTTTCGAATCGTTGATCCGTTTGTTTTTCTCCGAGATGCTTCCCCAGGCGCCTCTTCCGAAAACGGTTTCTCTCAACCCCAGCTTGTTGATCAGGGGTATCCATTTAAAGACGCGTCCTTCGAAATGATGTTTCAGGCTGAGGGTGATGTAGGTGTCCGTGACGAACTCGTAATAATTCAGCTGGGAAAAGGCTCCGGGCAAGAGGGCGTAAGATTGGTTGCCCGAGATGGGCAACAGTAGGGAGAGGGGGAGCGCGCCGAATATTTTTCCGGCGTTGAATATGACGTTGAACCTTCCCGTATAAGGGATCATGACGGGCTGATTGTAATGAAATCTGATCTGATCATAGTTGAAATCGCTTTTCAAAAATCCTTTCAACCCGCGGGTGTATTCCAATACAAAGGTGGGATGATAGATGTTGCGGCTCAATCTGCGATCTATGCCGTAAGAGACGTATTTGGCGCCGGGTTTGAAGATGAGCGAGGCGACGAGCTTGAAGTTTTTTACTTGATTGCGTGGGAGGCCGTCGTGTAGATAATCGATTTTGAAATGTTTCGGGTTGGCTGAGGAGATGTCTTGATAGGCGCTCGCCAGACCGATCCGGATGTTTTTCCAGGGCTCGACGCTTGTGAATAGTCGGGCTTGGTTGATATGGCTCAGTTTGTTGTTTTTTCCTTGAATGAATAGTGAAGAGGCTGCGATGCTGCTGTCAAAGGGGCCGCCGAAACCCAGACCGGATTGTAGCCCCAGTTGTTCGATATCGCTCTTGTAAGCGGCTCCTACGATCCATCGGACGGGTTTGTAGATCATCCATTTTCCGATCAAGTCGTATTTGATTTTTCGATCTTTGAAGCCGTAGGCGGCGTAGCCTTGCAAACGCCAGAAGTCATTTTGACTGAAATATGTCCTGGCGCCCAACCGCAAGCGGAAGCCTTCCACTTGATTGAACCCGAAGGTATTGTAGAGGTTGCCGATTCCGACATTTCCCACTTTCAGGTAGCCTGTATACAGGGCTTCGGTGAGGAGTACCATACGCCTGAATTTGGGCACTTTTTGCAGCCGGTCGAGCGTCTCATATATGCCTGCTTCTCGGGCGTTGAGTTTTTCGGTGCGTGTCGCTTCCCAATAGGCGTCGTCTTTGTTGAGTCCTTGCAGATCCGGAGTGTAGGCCTTTTCATAGAAACGGTCTCCTTTGGGAGGGAGGTCGAACTCGAAATTTTTGTAGTATCTCGTACGGTGAAGGTATGCGCCTTTGGCATCCTTTTGTTTGTCGAGCAGCGAGAGATCCAACAAAACGTATTCGCGTCGGGGCAAGAAGACCGATTCGTTTTGCACGTCAAACTCTTGTTCGAGGTAAAGGCCTTTGACGAAATTGACGTTCATGTCTTTGTTGGCCCGCATACGGATTTTTTTCACTGCAAAGGTGCCGTCGTTGATCCATACTTCTCCTTTGAAGGCAAAATCGTTGTCTGTTTTAGGCCAAAATTTGATCCTGTACGTCAGTTTTTCGTCTAAAAGCGTGCTGTCAACCAACTGATAGTCGTAGGTGAAAAATCCGCCTGAGGAGAGCGGGCCGATGAAGGATTTGTTGAAAAAGTTGATAGTGTTGTCGTAGATATCATACTTTTTGTATGTGTCTTTGATGAGTTCGGGCAAGACGGTATTGCCTTCGAAGCCTGAGGTTTTGCTCGCTTCGAGTTCTTCTCTCATACTTTCTGCGGGGCGATTTTGGCCGTATACTTTGTAGACGGATTCGTTTAGATAGATGGGCAGGGAGGGTTGTCCGGTGAATGATGAAGTGTCGATCTTGTCGAAAACGAATTCTAAACCTTTGAAAATGGATTTTTTCTTGAATTCATCGTCGATATTGGTCAGTTCGATTTGGGTCTTTTCATAACGGTTATATTGATAGTTTTTGTAGAGGTACAGGCCGTTTTTTTTCTTGTATTCCCAGAGTTTTTTCAAGATCGGGTAGGCGGGATTTTCTTCTTTGTTTTTGTATTTCTTTCTTTTGACTCCGGTGACGACAACTTGGTCGAGTGGGGATTCTTCTTGGGTTCGATACATTCGTATCATGATATCTTGGACGTCTTTTTCCGGGGTGACGGTTCGTGCTTCGTAACCGTCATGACTGACTTCTATTTGGAGCGGATCTTGGGAATATTCCAGAATAAAGCGTCCGTCAGCGTCCGATAAGATCGTCATCGTGCCGTCTGAGGGTTTGATTTGGGCCGAAGGTATGGGGGCTTCTGTCCGGGCGTCGAGGACGATGCCTTGTATCTTGATCTGAGCCGAGCACAAACCAAAAAGAAAAGTTAAAATTACATTCAGGGGCACAAGGGGCCTCCTGACAAACCTTCCGGTTCGGTAAAAAAAACTGCTGATCAATGGTTAATGTTTTACGTACAACGCCTCTTTGACGGCGGAGATGACTTGATTTGCATTGGGCAACCAGGCTTCAATCAGGCTGGGGGCGTAGGGAGCGGGTACATCGGGTAGGGTGATTCTTTTGATCGGAGCGTCGAGGTAGTCGAAGTTTTTTTTCTGCACGACGTAGGTGATTTCCGAAGCGATGGAAGCGAAAGGCCATGCTTCCTCAAGGATTACCAGGCGGTTGGTTTTTTTGACGGAGTTCAGGATAGTGTCGTAGTCCAGGGGGCGTACGGTGTGCAGGTCGATGACTTCTATGTGTATGCCTTCTTCGGCGAGTTTTTCGGCGGCGGCCAGGGCAATTTTCATGATTTTTCCGAAGGATACGAGCGTCACGTCAGAGCCTTCTTTTTTGATGTCCGCCACACCGATCGGGATGGTGTATTCTTCTTCAGGTATCATCATCTTGTCACCGTACATCTGTTCGGATTCCATGAAGATTACTGGGTCGTTGTCGCGGATTGCCGATTTCAACAGGCCTTTGGCGTCATAAGGGTTGGAGGGAATGACGACTTTGAGGCCGGGACAGTTGGCGTACCAGCTCTCAAAGGCTTGTGAATGTGTGGCTCCAAGCTGACCTGCCGAGGCCGTAGGTCCGCGAAAGACGATAGGGATGTTCCATTGTCCGCCACTCATCTGATACATCTTGGCGGCGTTATTGATGATTTGGTCGATGGCGACCAGGGAAAAGTTGAAGGTCATGAATTCGATGATTGGTCGGCAACCGTTCATTGCCGAGCCGACTCCGATGCCTGAAAACCCAAGCTCCGAGATCGGAGTGTCTATCACTCTCTTGGGGCCAAATTCATCCAGCATCCGTTTGGAGGCTTTATATGCGCCGTTGTATTCGGCTACTTCTTCTCCCATGAGGTATATGGTTTCATCTCTTCTCATCTCTTCGCTCATGGCGGCGGCGAGGACTTCGCGAAATGTCATTTCTTTCATTATAATACGAATCAATTCGATCGGCGATTGTGGCAAAAGTAAAGAAAAGATATGATTGGGGCGGCGGTTGAAGATTATCGCGATTCAGGCGATGAAATCCGACATGAAATTATATTTTTTTTCTTTTCTTCAAAAAAACAAATACATTTGCCGCTATAAGAAAATTTTTAGAAGATGAAAAGTTTAAGCTATCTATTTGTTTTTGCTCTTCTGGGGCCATGTGGTATATATGCTCAACAAGAAAAAGTAGGGGTCAATACAACCAACCCCAAGGCTACGCTGGACGTAGAGGGGGATTTGAGGATTGGAAAGGTAGAGGAAAACACGGGCGCTCCTACCAATCGTCTACTGACCGCGGATGACAATGGTGTGGTAAAAACTATAAATAACACAAACTTTGGAGCGATGGGCACGACCAAAGTGGCTGCTGTGGGGTTAAGGACAAAGACTTCAGGCAGTAATAGTGGTGGTTTTGGTAAAACCGTTATTTATGATAGCGATAAGGTATCTTTAGATGTTTATGAGCTAAGTTATGATGGTAATACCGGGATGTTTACCGTAAATAAGGAAGGTTATTATTTCTTGAATGCATTTCATAATATATTAGTATCAGAAGATGCGAGTGGAAGTGAAGGAACTGCTTCTACATGGGTGTATGCAACACCGAAAGGTGGCAGGCAAGTACAGATAGGTGGTGAGACCTCAGGACATGGCTATGGGACCAATGCCATAAGTCATAGCATTGGGACTGCAGCTTTTTTGAAAAAGGATGATGTCATACGTGTAAATACGGCTTATAAACAGAATTTCAAGATAGCTAATGGAAATATAACTTTTATTTATCTGGGAGAAAAAGGTAAGTAAATTATTCTTTCATAAAATCGGTTGTAACTCTTAAACCGTTTTGTCTCTACTACATTGAGACAAATCGGTTTTTTGTTTCGGGTGGTTATGAGGGATGTTTATTGAGTCATCTCCAGTGATGCAACAAGCTTTCGGTTTTTCTTGATCGGGTGTGGATCTGCTTTAATTCTTTCTCGTCTCTTGGTCGGGCGGCATGTTTGTCGGTTACGTAATCTTTGATCATAATGCCCCGGCTGCGGCTGTCGTTAACGATTGAACCCCAGGCTTGACGTGCTTCCCACAGTCGGGCGGGCTGTAAGAAGTATTGTTTTTGAAGCTTATGATAAAAGCTACTGCCGTGCCCAAGAGCGCGATCGGCAGCCAGGGGACGGTGATTTCTTTGTATTCGAATGTTTCATACAGTAGTGTGATGGCTGTTGACCAAGTCAGGGCGCATAAGATGCCGAGGATTGTCCATTGAAGGAAAGTGAGCGTCTTATAACTTCTTCCTGTATACATAGAGTATCTGACCTTTAATTAAAAAGAGTTGTCAAGATAAATATTTTATCTGTTGTGTTATGGATTGGCCCCATTTGATGGGGTTTAGGAGGTTGGTTGGTTTGACGCGTGAGCGGCTATAATTTCTGATTGTATATTTATGTGAATGTTTATCTTTGTTCACGGAACAATAATTACAATGATGGGCAAAAGGTTGGTTTTTCTGCTTTTTATTCTATTTTCCTGTGATCAGGAGACTAAGAAAAATGGGGAAATCTCGGATTCGAAACGAGTTTTTCAAAATGCTCCTTTACAACTCCTGCTTGAAGGCAACTATAAGGGTTATACTTCCATTCAAGAATTGAAAAAAGAAGGTAATTTCGGTTTGGGTACTTTGGATCGTTTGGATGGTGAGTTGATTGTTATCGACGGGGAATTCTATCAGGTCGATTATGAAGGCAAGGTAAAAAAGGTGGATGACCGATGGACGACTCCTTTTGTGGCTTTGACACATTTTAAATCCGATACGAGCTTTGTTTTGGAGAAGTCAGATCATCAGGTTCTGACAGCATCCCTTTTGAAAGAATTGAATCCTGATAAAGTATATGCCATCAAGATAAAAGGGGATTTTGATGCTTTAAAGTTGCGTAGCGTCAAAGCTGTGTCTCAAGGGACTCCTTTCGCTGAGGTGATCAAGAATCAAGCGATATTCAATTTCGAAAAAATTTCCGGTGTTGCGGTGGGATATTACTTTCCGGCTTACTATAATGGTATCAACGCTGCAGGCCTTCATTTTCATTTCCTTTCGGGAGATCGACAGGCCGGAGGACATGTGCTCAATATGAACATTCGTAAGGTGAAAATCTGTTTGAGTGAGCTCAAACAGGTAAGGGTTGATAATCCGAATTTTTTGAGGGAAACGAGGATGTTAAATCAGGTCGAATTCTCCGGTAAATAGATCATCTTGTGCTGATAGAGAGTGTTTGTTTAAAATTTGTAAGCTTCTCGAAACTTGTGTGGCTCAAAGGCCAAGGGTTGATGATAGGTCTCGTGTATATGTATTTATGCGATGCCTCTTTTTGTTTTTATTTGAGGTTTGTTTTGTGACAGAGCATTGTTTTTCTTTGGTTTTTCAAATATTAGAGCGTTTTTTAAATCACTGATTTCCTTCTCTATTGTTTTTTCCATTTGTCCTAATTCTTTATATCCTAGAGTCAGTGCCTTATTTTCTTTAGAATTTTCCTATCCTGAAATTTAATAATGTAAGTTCGGGTTGTAGGTTATATGATGGATGTGGTTTTATTTTATCTGAAGTTAATATTTTTTATAAATCCGATATCATTTTGTTTTTTCTTATGATCATATTTTCTAGTAAGTGAGATTCTTTTTGTATGGTAGTTATGTCTCTAAGGTCCTTATCCAGACATTCCTTTTTTTCATGGTCTAGGCCTAATTTAATGTGGTAATTAACGCTGTTTTCTTGTTTAGAGGACTTTATTTTTGTTTCTTGTTTTTTTATTTCATTTTCTAATGTGTGAATTTTGTTTGTTAAATTATTGAATTCTCGTTCATATTTGTGGATTTTGTCTTTCTTGCTGTTTTTCAATGATATATAATTATACCTGTTAACTTTTGATAAATTTATCAATTCTTGGCTTTGATTTTTTACATCATCTTTTCTCATTTGTTTTTCCGGGTTGCTTGAAAGTGGTTTTTCGACCGATTTTATTGGATTTTTATGTAGCATGGTTAATAGATATTTAAAAAAAATAATAACAGCAAATTTAATAATCTCCGGTGTCTTTGAATTAATATTAATGAAAGGTGCGTATAAGTTTTTTGTCAATTGAAAACCGTTTTGTTTATCAGGCTTTTAAAGTGCTAGGTTGTAATAGACTGCATGGATTTTTCTTGGGTGAGGAGAAGGGTTGATATATGATAGAAATGGATTCAATTTTGCAAAATGTAGATGGGCCGGATATCTTATTTTTGGCAGTAAATCATTCTGTATGGAAACGGTGGTATATTTTTCTACTTTTTTGACGATCGTACTTTTTGTTTTACTTCTTTTGATTTTCTTTCGGAAAGGGGAAAGCTCTTTTGTTGCGGAGTTTCGTTCAAAGGTAGAACTGTTGCAAAACCTTTTGACAAGGATCGAGTCCGCTTTGAAAGAAGAGTTCAAAACCCATCGTGAAGAGGGTCAAAAGGCCGCCCAAGAGAATCGTAAAGAACTCGGTGAGGGGATGAACGCTCTCAAATCGGAAACGGTGCAGACATTGCAGGCTATGGCTGAGCAAAACAGGTTTGCTATCAGAGCTTTTCAAGAAGCTTTTGACAAAAATATGCAAGCTCTCGGTGAGCTTCAGCGTGAAAAGCTGAGCCGCATCCGACAAGAGCAAGAAAAACTCATTCAGAGCACGGAGAAGAGGCTTGATCAGATGCGCCAGACCGTTGAAGAGAAGCTTCAGAAGACTTTGAACGAACGACTTGGGCAGTCCTTTCAAACTGTAGGCAAGCAGCTTCAAGCTGTGCAGGAAGGTTTGGGCGAGATGAAAAATTTGGCCCAAGATGTCGGTGGCCTCAAGAGGGTTTTGAGCAACGTCAAAATGCGCGGGGGGTTCGGAGAGTTGCAGCTCTCGATGCTGTTGGAGCAAATCTTGGCTCCGGATCAATATCAGGCCAATGTGCGGACCAAACAGGGATCCTCTTATACGGTGGAATTTGCCATCAAACTTCCCGGGAAAGATCATCAAGAGATGGTCTGGATCCCGATCGACGCCAAATTTCCCAAAGATGTCTACGAACAGCTTCAAGAGGCCTATGATCAAGGCAAGGTGGCTCAGGTCGAGACGGCTCAAAAAAATCTGGAAACGGTGATTAAAAAGATGGCTAAGGACATCAGCGAGAAATATCTCGATCCGCCGCATACGACCGATTTCGGCATTCTATTTCTTCCCTTTGAAGGGCTTTACGCCGAAGTCGTTAAAAAGGCCAGTCTTTTGGAAGAATTGCAGCGTGCTTACAAAGTCATTGTCACAGGGCCTACTACGTTGGCGGCCATCCTCAACAGCTTGCAAATGGGTTTCCGTACTTTGGCCATACAGAAGCGCAGCAGTGAGGTTTGGCAGATATTGAGTGTTGTAAAAAAAGAGTTTAAGAATTTTTCATGCCTGCTCGGAAAAGCTCAAAAAAATCTTCAAACCGTTTCCAATCAACTTGATGAGGTGATGGGGCAACGCACCAGAGCTATTGAAAGGAAATTGAAAGATGTCGAGATTTTGGATGAAATCAAAACTCAAGAATTGCTTCCCGAACTTGATTTCGACATGTCAGAGGAGATTTCTTCAGAGGAATGAAGAAATTTCATGAGGTGAGACCATTGTGTTAAGATGGCTTAGGTTTATTCAGGGTGCTAGATGGGCTTCGTTGGAGAAGATGGAGATTTAGTCTTTCACATCATATTCGATA
>JARJDV010002104.1:0-18059 GCA_030264675.1 Anaulacaspis nigra
AACCCTTTAGAACCTAAAACCTTCCCTCATTGTTTTTGTTGACTTTAATTGAAGTTTAAGACCTTTGTATATCGAATATCTTAGTGAAACGAGAATCAAAGAGACGAGTGAAGTAAACCGGTTGCTGACCTTCGTGAGGAGTAAGAGGATCAAGCATAGTAGTACGCGCGACCGCAGTACATAGTTAGCGCACCAACTAGACACCCGAGTGCATTCACAAAGATGATGATGATGATGACGAAGAACAACAACAACAACACCAACAAGAACTCAAATGAGGCAAACAAACGGGAGTACGCGCATGTGCGAAGAAAACAACGTCTAACGTACCTTAGCGTCAACGACGCGCATTCAATTACCTGCAATGCCATTGACAAATGGCCATCTAATTGACACGGCCAACAGCGCTAAATTGACAAATTGACAAGGCACCGTGCACCGTCGCGCGCACGCATTTGTTTAGCGATGTTCTTTTATTTGTTCGTTCGTCATGTGACGTTACACGTGGCGTAAATAAATTAACACATTCGCGTTGGTAATTGAAGCATGATTGTAACAACAAACTGCACACCACAGCCACTGCCAGTGCGACATTAGTTAATTGACGCAAACGCTAACGGGAATTATCCTGGAACTCGTCGTCTCGTTTCGAATATTATTGATATTTATACATTCAATGAAAGCCATTGCGAAACGCGCCGCGAGAGTGCAATTCTGCAATTGCGTTGCGTTTCGGCGATTCGTTCAATTGTGACAATCGCTCACTGAACTTTCAAATGCAGCACGCGAGTTGGGAAACTCGAAGAGAATGTGGTATTCGCCTCGTGTGGACTTTGTGCCAAATGCAAAAACTTTCGATTTCAAGTCGAAGATTCACTTGGCATTTTAATTTTGCGAAATATCTTATCTTAAGTCATCAAATGCGAACTTTTAAGAGATTTAATTAACCCGGAAATATAATACGAAAACAATTCGCTTAAGTTGCATTCGTAAAAAATTAGTTAACCATGAAATAAATAAGGTTAACTTATTCATCATTCATCAAAACGTGTGGCGAGTAAAAAATAAATTTGATTGTCCAGTAGCCACGAATTAAAAACATAACAATTCCATTACACCCAACTTTGTTGTTCCTGTTTAGTTGTTTAGTTTGTACGATTGGCTGTTATTGCTGGATGATAAAAATGTTTTTCCTGGTCGAATATTGCCTCACACAGCTCAATTTAAAATATTAATGCATTATTCATGCGCAGAGTGATAATTCATGCAAGTATGCCGTTTGTGTGGCGGTCGTTTATGTATTATTTATAATAAAAAGCGGCGGCACGAAGAGAAAAAATATTATGTTGGCAAGTAATTTAAGTGATAATATCGCGTTCGCCGTGTTTTTTTTTCGTGCGCTGTGTGTGCTAAGCTAGCTAGCTGCATACAATGCGCTGTAAATGCGCGGATAGATAAATCTATGAGTGTTTTAAGTGCACAAAGCACTGTATAAATTGTTGAGGCGAGTGCAACTTTCTATTTTGCAAGTTCACGGCCATCGACTTCTTGAATGTCGATTGCCGACCTTAGACAAAACCCTATTTCACCCCAAAAAACCTAATAAAAGAATAACAACATTTCCTCACTCACTGCTTAATAAATTATTGATTAGATTAGAAAAGAGAGAATTTCTAATATCAATTTTCGTATACGAAATGAATGGTGGGCACGTCATTCAAGATCTAAACAGAAAATACCAAAGCATCACTTCAATAAAGCAAATAGACTTAAGAGCAGCAATAATGAACACGCTGATTCTCGGCGAAGCAAGTAATAAGAAGGTTATTCAATTGAATGACCTCGCGCTTTCATGATTTCGCTCTGATTCGTGGGTGTGTGCAGAGAGTTATTTTATGCTTGTTGAGACATTTTACGCCATTCACCTTTACTTACGTGATAAATTAAATTGTAATGCAACTCAACAAATACGACGTCGAAGTAGGTAAATATTTTCGAAAAGACGAATTTCAATAGGCTGCGTGTGCGACCTATTAATTCATATTGCGATAAGATAAGACGATAAAGTCAATAATATTTGGGTAATAAATTTTTCGAGAAGTACAATAAAGTGTTTGATCACTGAGTTTAACCTGTGTGTAAATTACCGTTAAGTTTCATTTTAATAATTTTATTTTATTAATTCGTAGATCCTATTGCTACTTATCTTATAAATTATAATGGTTTCTAAATAAAATACAAGGAATTCTGCACCATTGGAATCTTAGTAATCATAGAAATTTAAGCCAATTTTAACATTTCTAATGGTGCGTAAAGTTCAGTCAAAAAATTACCGAAATTGAGAAAATTTTCTCCTCCTAAATTATCCTATTTATTTTTTTAAAATCAATAAATCTAAAATCTCGCATTATTATTTACGTAAATTGCAACAAACATTGCATTTCACGAACCATAAAACGTGACTTTGTTACTTAGAAAAATGAGCTGACATTTGAGGTGCATCATATGATTATCAGAACCGTTAATGCATTTTTCTATAAAACATTAAAATTTGGAGTGCGTTTTATTGTCCGGACAATCTTACTATAGAAAAATTTCTATACCTATTTCTATAGAAAATACAGGGTGTCCCAAGTATCGTGCACCATCGAAAACTTATCCATTAAAGAAAGTGTTCGTTCATTGGAAATCTCAAATATGCGTCAATGAATTTTATGGACAAATTTAAGTCTCCCATGGTGCGCAATGACTGGGACACTCTGTAAAATATTATCTCTATCAATGCGAACAAATGACAAAATAAGAAATTGAAAAAAAAGTTTATCCGACTAGATAAAACTACCTAAAAATTATATTATCAATGATTATACACCATCGAGACTTTTATGTGAATTACTCATTTCTATGCAAATTGTGATGTCTTCTCAGCCAACTTGGACCAAGTATTAAGCAGGCAATGAAAAGGTAGCAGAAATACAGATAATACACTATGAACGACCACCATCTGCGAAAATGATATAGAGTACTAACCTCTCCTAAATTATCGAAACCATGATCCGATGCAACACTTTCAGCGATATGCCGCCCCCCTGGAACATGCACCACCCATTGGCGCGTGTAATGCTGCGTCGATGTCAATTGCACCACGACGCATACGAAGAGGAACACCACCAAAGAAGCGTACATCTTTTTTGTGAATTTCAAGTTTACAAGCTTTGCTATCTGCTGTCGCTGCTGCTAGGCTACCAGCACTGGAGAGTTTGTTGTCGATGCCACTCGAATAATTCGATTGCGACCTGAATGGAAACACGCGCACTATTTATGCGCGACTACTAATTCCCGGACGAAAATGCACACTAGCGCTGCTAATTTACGCTAATTATACGAATTGCCGATGCCTTAATTATCTACTTCCATGCCATCCTTGTTTTCGACTGATTGTTGTGGTCGTTCTGCAACAAAATTAAATATTTTATCAGTCACATCGCAATTGAATACGCAATACAAATAGTAATAATTTCTAGTAGATAAAACTTGTAGCTTGCGCCGCGTAAAGTTGAAAAAGGGTGCGCGCACGAAAAGTTGAAATGTCAAAAGCGTGCGCACATAACAATCGTATAGCATGGCAAACTCTGCGAACGCCAACGGCAGAAGAGAAGAGCATGCAAGTTAATTTTATTTTTATTTCTCGGCGTTGTTTAGTTGTTGTGTTGTCAGTCGTATATAGTCTCACTTTGTTGACGATGCATGCATACGCGGACGTGTGTTTTGCATACCGCAATTGCCACCGGTCAGACTTCTAGTAGTTCACTACTGTTCATGGATTTTTATAGCGCAATGCTAAAAAACAACAACAACAACAATAGCAGCAACAGAAGGGAACAACTCGGTTATTTCACGAGCGTCAAGTACTTTACTTTATTGCCATTGGTCACTTGTTTCCTTCTTTTTCCATTTCAATTTTTGTTTGTTCTATAACGGTGGATTTTTCTATAGTTAATTAAATATTTTACGTAAAAAACTGAAATTCAGTTTAGAACAAAAGCAATTCATTCAGGCCAAAAAATATTATGAAAAATAATCAGTTAAAATTTAAATTAAAAATATTTAATTAAATTAAAATTTACTTTGTGCATTTTAATATTCGGTTTCAGTGTACTTCAAAGCGTTTCGTTGTATATTTGAAATAGTGCATTCAACAAAAACGATTAACAATATGTTGCATGCTTAAACGAAGAATATTTTTTGTTTGGCTAGTCGAAAAGTAACATTCTTAAAGGTTTGATTTGACCTAAGGTAGAAAGGTACGAAAGCAAAGCAAGAACGAAACGAAATTGTTCTCTCTGGTGAATACTGAAAGCCGACCAGACTAGACTAGACACGATACAGATTGCCTCTTGTTTCCTCCGTGGAGCACGAAAAGCAGGCATTAAACAAAAGATTCTCTATAATAATAGATGCCGATATAGACGTCTGGGCTATTAGAGAGACGAAGACGAAGGTTGTTCCATTTGCTTCGAGAATAAATGCTTGTAACTCATTGCTGCTTGTTATTATTTGCAGGTAGGTAAATGAACCAACCAAGCAACAATGTAATCCTCAACAGTATTGAAGATACAAATATCTACTTACACTACTCATGCACTGCGCACAGATATTGAATGATTGAAGACGAAAAGGAAACACGCATTACACTATACATTTTGTTTTTCTCAATTCACCGAGCACAACAAAAAATGTTCCACCTGAAAGGTGAAAACATGAAAAACGCAGGTAATAAACATCCGAAAATCAGGATGGAATTTTGAAAAATATATTTCATGTAATGTGAAATAAAACACAAGATTTAATGATATAAGTAATTGAGACAATATATAAATATTTATCTATTGGTATTGTTGTTTAAATTCGATGCGAATTAATTGCAATTAAAAAACTCGTTTCGCAGTAAATTGAAATACAACATAACAAGTTTAATGAAAATAATTCAACACGCGCCTAGGGCTAAGTTTATTATGCGATTTTGCGTGGCAGAAAATCAAATTTAAATAAAATATTAAAGGCAACCCTGTATAAGACTTTCATGAATAACATATCCCAATGTGAGACATGTGCACAGCATGAAACAGTGAAAAGGTGAGTCGAAGTGAACTTATACACAAAAACGTGGAAAATCTCCTTATTCAAGAACGAAAAAAGGCGCAGAAGACATACGCATTGCTCTGCTGCGTTTGGCCTCTAACACAACCTTTGTGCTCTGCTCGCTCACCTTTACGACTTGAGCTGAGCTGAGCTGAGTTTTGAGCCGCTTCGTCAACTCGATGTGATTTGTGCGTTGTTGACCTGACTGACATATTGTCATTTCGTCTTCTACCTGCCACACACTACACACTACTGACTCACGTATTCGGTAGTTCCCGAAAGTTTATTAGCAGTCAGAAAGCCGCACGCGTAAATGTTAAACCTCAAACGCAATAATACATCAAACTTGGCTTAAAGCGAGTACTAAATCCAAATTAATCACTGTATTTATACGGCTTCCATGAATTGCAACGATTTTAGGACTTTAACTACATTCCTAGAATTTTTCCTTCATTTTTAAAGCTTTCAAAATTCACGGAATTGCATTTAAAAATATATCGCGCACAAAAAGCCTCGAACAACATTTGGAATAATAAACAACTGTCCGTGTGTAATTTGAAGATCCGGAAATCGTTTAGGTTAATGTTTGAGTTAAGCGGATGCTACTAATGCAAAATTTAATTACCATCAATAATAATTATCGATTATAACCTCATTATTAATGCATTGACTTCCATGTCACCCCAAACTTGATGAAGATTTTCTTATAAAATTGCTTGGCAGACAACGTATTAAACATTTACAAGTTATTTACGAGATTTGCAAATATGTCATAACAAATCTTTATGGTAAAATCGAAGTCAATGTCAAATAGTTAATAAAAAAATCATACAGTGACCTCAATGATCTCAATTGATAAACTATCTCTTGTTAATTCACTCTTGCTCTCAATTGTTTATTGTTAAGTGGCGTACTCATTGAATTTCACTCATTGCATATTCTTAATTGACAGTAAATCAGAATACAGCGACACGACTCGAACTTTTTTATCACATTTGCTGTCACAAACATTTCAATTAATAGCAAGTTTTCGCAATTGCACCAAGTACTCCACTTGTGACTCACTGTCAAACCGTGGGAACTATAAATTCCAAGTAAAAATTGCACTTGCATTTCAATTGTGTCTATTTCATCCTGAATCATCATACGAAGTATTCGAATTTAAAATTCTAAAATGGTTTAGTCATTTATGACTATGAGTTAATAAGCATTTAAAAAGTGCGATTTGCATAAACAACTGCGAGCATTTGGGTTAAGAACAAATAAATACCTTTCGCTTTCGAATTTTGGCCACAATCTCGCAAGAGAGTCCACGAATCTCGTTCGGTACAAGTTCAATTCAATTTTGAAATGTGTAACACATTATTTGGAGCGCGAAATAAAAGTGCAAGTTGCACTAATGTAATTGTACACAGCCAGACGTTCAAGCGCTCGAGTTGATTATATTACAAATTATTTGCTGAGTTAAGTAACTCAACTTAAGTCAAATTCATTATGTACGACTTGTGCGTCGTTTTATTACACAAAGCGAATGTAATAAAATGCGTAGATTTCTATTATACCGACATCGTAAATGTCGTCGTTATATGCGGAAGTCATTGTAATTTAATAATTTATTATATTTGCTCATCCCCACCCATCGAGATAAACCACAATGGTTGAAAATTAACGAAATGTTTGCTGAAATTTCGATTACGTGACGCTATGTGGCAAACGCAAACGCTTGATAACCGATTATCAGCATTGCAATCAAGCATAAAACTAACTCAATAAATGCTACCAACTCATTAACAGCTGCTGGCCGCGCACGCACTGTCTTGGCATTTTCTTTCTTTACTCTTTACGATGGCATCGTTCACTTAAAAGCCGCATAACTACCACGTCGACTTCAGAAGACATTAATGCTCATAGTTAATGATAATGCTTCAACGCCACCGCACACGAGATTTTCACTCATTTTCCAACAATTTCCTCTCGTCTCCAAACGCGCACCTATTTATCCATCTAATGAATAGTGAGTGTACGCAAGTCATAAAAAGGAAAATCAAAAATAGAGACCCTACCGACCAGACATACATGCGTACACATATATCAAAGAAAACCAAAAATATCCATCCCGAAATGGATGTCATTCGAAATGAGATCGAAGAACATCTGCCGCTGCCTCATCATTGCATTCCAACCGACAATGCGCATTAATGCGTTCGCAATATGTAATTTGGAGGCCTTGAGAGTTTCAAAACGAATATCGTTTACCTGCAAGTCATTTATTTTTAATTTTATTATTTATTTTATCAAGTCATCATTTCGATGCAGAGTAAGCAATTACTATAATTGCACAAGCACGCACGTGTGTTAAAATTTATGATTTTTTGTCCAGCGCAATTTCAATTTTCAATAAATCGCGCGTGGGATGGAGAGAAGCTAAGAGTATGCGTCTTAATTAATTGAAGTAATTAATTCATCGGTGACGTGTGCACTTATTTTGGTTCTTTGGTCGTCGCTATGTGAAAGTCACGCAATCAGAGCAAGCGTGTAATATAATTGCACGGCTAATACGCAAGCGGTGTGTGCCAAAGCCGTAAATAAACAAACAACGTAATGGCACTGGTGCTGAAAAGGACAAGTAACAAACGAGAACATACCTGGTGAAGATTTGTCCGCGCCGGATCGTCGCAAGCGTTATCAGCATCAACAAAACATTCCAATACTCTCGTCGTTCGCCCGGCGTTATGTTGGTTGGTTAGGAAAGACGTTAGCTGGTCTGCTGCACGCTGCTCTCGTATAAATACGCAAGATGATGTGAGATTAGCGGTAACGGTGTGTGCCAGATTAACCCAAATCGCAATCACATCTTTAAATCGCGGAAACGACGACGACACGTCCGCATTGTCACTAACTTCTTGCGCGGCGCGATCGGACGCTTGTTGCTCATGCACACAGCCAACGCATCAAGCGGTTTTGGATGACGATGGTCTTGTTGTTGTTGTTGACCGCCGGCCACCACTGCAACGAACTGATGGGCAACGTGTCGAAGACCGAACTGCACGACCGACGTAACCGCACCGCTCACTCGTTACTCACTGACTGAACACGAGCAAATTCCGTCGCTCAACGCGTACGTACGTTCAGCCAGTCGACTGCCAAAAAGCACACGCTACCAACCAACACCATGCTCGACGCTATATATCGGAGGCGGCAAAGAAACGCGCTCGCGAATTACAACACGCAATCCTTTGGCAACGTACAATTAATAATTCCATATTATTAGCAATTACCACATGATCATCTTAGTTCCTAACGAGCTCAAACACGCCAACGACGCTCGTGATGCTACATTTTAAGCGGGAAACGAGTGAAAGTCACACCAGCGCCCCCAAAGGTCTCTTCAGCATACTAATTCTGCATAAAGAGAAACCTGTATTATAATTTAGCAATCTCAAAATTTAATATTTAAATTAACAGTGACTTATAAGTTGATAAACAATATCACAACATTGCCAGAAAACCGGTTTGATTATAATAATAGCACATGGAAACTTTGTCAATGTTTAAACTATCTGGCTATTAAATTGGCAAATAACAAATTCGAAATGTATGCGTGGACATTTCGTAATAATTCACAATGTATATTATTCGAATGGAATTTACATATTTGACGCGGCTATATGCCGTACTTTGCACTCAATGTCACTACAGAGTTTATCTATACAAATAAGCGAACACAAGTTGCGCGCTAATATAAGAAACAACTTGAAATTTGCGATTATCATACGTTTGCTAATAGGAGCTTCAATTATCGCGAATCTATTTTTTATCGGCGACCTGCATTTTTGTCTTTGACCCGCTACTAGGCAAATCATCTTCGCATTTGCAGCGCAAATTATGCTTAATTGTAATTCCTTAGTTAGTTATCAATCATCTAGCTCTTGAAATTGCAGACTAAACAGCTCGAATGCAAATTACCAATTCGACTAATTCAAAAAACGACGTCAATTACACTTTGCGCAATCGTAAAGCGTGACTCTACCTATCAGAATAACCGTCATTTAATTGTGTTGCGTTGCTGATAACGCCGTAGTGAGTAATTCCTACAGCAAAGTACATCATCAGGCGTCATAGCCAACATAAATGATTAATATGGCTAAAAGTGTGTCGTTGAATTAATGCGCGACATTATACTTTCACGCTGTAAAGTATTTTTAACTCGTACGCGATCAATTTCAATTGGAAATATTCTTAGTATAGTAAACACTAGCGTAAACCGGGAATTACAACATCTCTACAATTACGATACGAGGTAACACTCGTTATCGAGATGTACTTTACAAAACTTGTTTTTGTTTTTATTTCACGTCCCTAGAAATTATCTGCCTATCTGCGAAGCAAAAACCGTATTTCACAGGATACATCTCAGCCTTGTATGTTGACAACATAGCAGACAATAAAGAGAAAAAACCATTTGGGAAATACGCCAAAAAGTTACAGTTGTGAATCCATCAGTCCTCCTTGTCGTCATGTAATAGTAATAAATTATCCGCACGCTAACACATTGTGCAAACAAATATAAAAGAGCTCTAATTAAATTCAAGTCAACTCAGATATTTTGGTAGAGTTATATTAAATTGAAATAAATTCGTGCAAAATATCAACTGTGAATAAAATTTGTGAACCTTTAACAATCACTTGGATTCGTAGAGTTTACTGACAAGATCCATAGCCTCCTTCTTGAATACATCGGCAGAGAATAAATTATTCAGGCGTTTCAATCCATTAGAGCCCAAAGTGCTTGTTGTTTTTTCATTCAGACAATGCACCATGCAGTCAGCCATGCTATCGGCATTCGGCTCGCACAAATATCCTGTGCCTTGGTCCTCGATGGTTTCGCGCGGCCCGCCGCTATTGCAGGCAATCACTGGCTTCTTGGCGGCCATTGCCTCCAAGGGCACAATGCCAAAATGCTCATTAGTCGGCGTATAAAGCAAACAATTGCACGACTTGAGCAAATCGGCTTTCAGTTTGTCGTTGGGCGATTTGAGAAAGACGACTTTCACGATGAGATCTTTAGCGTGCGTGAGCTCAACGAGCTTCCGAAAGTACGAAGCGTTAATTGCTGATTGCGGATCGTATCCGCCAGCCATAATTAAATGCACCCGATTCCAGTCGTCCGCGCCGACTTTGTCCCGCAATGCGGCCATCGCATTAATTGCCAATTCGAGCTGCTTGGCCGGATGGTATCTATTTATGGAGAGGAATAGCACGTCTCCGGGGCGCTCCAGTTGAATTTCCGGCGCTAGCATATGAATAGGCTTCTTTGTGGCGTTGCCAATGTCGTGTAAAAATGCATTGGCAATTGTTGGATAAAGTATCTTCACATCCTTCGTTATGCTAGGGAATGTTTGACGGAACACTGTCTCTGTGTATTTGCTATTCACCAAAATAACATCTGCCTTGTCTGTGCCATACTCTTCAATTGCATCCAGTGGCTTTCTATAAAGTTTCTTGAGATTTCCACCCTTGGGACTTGCAAGCAAATCAGGATGATGACAATAGTAGATTATTTTCTTCCCTGTCCATTTCAGTATTGGCACAGCCATAGGTATTTGGTCCACAAAGAATACATCTGGATTATCCAAGAATCTCACAAAAAAGTAATAAATTATTGCAAGGTACATCATGCGCAAGTAAGCACAGAATGCCTGAAAAATTCCAAATATACTGCGAGGTATCCAATCACCAATTACTCTGACAGGAAATTCATCTGTTGTCAACTCTTCAAATGCATGTGTTGGATGAAAATGATTTGTGACAAATTGCACACTAACTCCCTGAGAGGCCAAAGCTACTGCAACATCTACAACCAGTCGTTCAGCGCCTCCAATTCCAAGATCTGGATGGATGAATACCACCTTTAAGTTGGATACTCGAACCTATAACATTATCTCACTTTAACGAATTCGTTACCCCATACAAAATGGATTACCATTATTAAATCAAATTATAAATGCAAGTAATACTTCCAGTATCTAGGACACTGCACTCACAAAAAGGACCAAGTCCAAAACATGTGGCCTGAGCAATTGATGATGAGTTGTATAAACTTAAATCATTAAAAAAATGATAATTAATCTGCCGACACGACTCAATGACAATACTGATTATAAATTTTGTCTGACACAGTCTGACATCGTAACGTAGAGGTTAGAATAACTTGTAGAATTCAATTTTGTTGTATTAGGAGACCTCTATCATCATACTAGACATTGAAATAACTATTTCCAACAGATGGCGCATGCTGTCTGAAAATTTGTAATAAATAAGTAGGAAAACTTTGCAATGATATAAATTATTAATGAGTACTTATGAAAACAACATTTTATTTCCTATTAATAAGACAATTCCTATCAATAAGACAACTAGCTGAATTATTGTTACTCATATATATATATTATTTATGTAGATATATTCATTTATATATAATTTCATCTTTTTTCATATATAATTATTTGTATTTCATAATATAATATAATATTTGTAATTGTATATAGAGGTTCAAATATGTAGTCTAGGTTGCTTTAGATTAACATCACAGAAAGAGAATACATTCATTATAAGTTATAGGTACAAGAGGTATAAAGACATCGTAATAGTTTTTGGGTGTTGTTTGCGATTCTTGTGTGCCTACAATTTTTGCATTCATTGGATATATACACGTATATCAAATAGTTTTAGTGTGCCTATTTACCACAGAAGTACAACTAGTCAATGAAGTGAACGTAGAATAGATTATTTCAAACTTTAATTAGCATCCGTGTTTAGATAACAAGTTTGCTGTAAATCGTATTCGTAACCTAAATACCATATTCGTTGTATTATATCTACTAAAATAATTTAATTGGAAAATGGCCATTCGCTCAATTGTTTAACCAGGCAATTCAATCTGATGAATTTTGCGGTGCATCATCCGTTTCCAATTTCACTCGCTCGCCGAGCACGCAAAATATAGCATCATTCATTTCCATGTTCATGTGGTAGTTGTTGTTTACTGTTTGAGCACAGTGCAAAATGCATCACGAATTCAGCAACGCGACACAAAATGTATGAATTCGCTTGAGTTAAATGTGGTATATTCTTGTGAAATTGCCTTCTGTTGTTGTCAACCATTATGCCCCTTTCGCCGCCTCCAATTTCAACTCGCATAGTGCATGTGCCATTGTTCAACTTTGTTTGCTATTATTGCACACTGCCTATGCATATGTAGATTTATGTAAATCATTCATTCGTTTATCTCATACAAATGCCTGCGGCCGCCGGCGCCATCCGCGAGTGGCTTTTGTATAGCAGATGATATCGTTTTGATAGCGATATCCAATTTTAGGGATGATGAAACTGGATTTTTTTATGGGAAAAATAGCGGACATTTACAACAAACTCGAATCTAAACACTTTTTAAATATTCAACAAGAAACCAATTGAAATTCAACATTCAAAAGAAAACTATTTGAAGTAATGCAACATTTAGTAACTTGTAATTGCACATTTCTTACCTAGAAAAGTACGTTTCTTCCTCGTACTCGAAGACTTGTTTGTTATTATATGTATTGCCCACTCCTTTCTAATGAGGATGTTTAATGATAAAGTGTTAACAATCATTGCTAAATATGATATTATCGACTATCTATCTATTATCAGTTATTTGTGATGCTGTTATCAGCTAACAGCTAGTCTCCTTCCTTATTAATTCATTCGTTTTTTGTTTACAACTAAGTACTTAAATCGTATTGTAAAACTGATTGTGCAAAATTCTAATTGGATTGTCACTATGTATGTTTGCAATGAGTATATGTATTTCATTTTATTTGCTTACTTTTAATTATTTATAGGTAGTTAATTAACCTATGCGTATGTGAATAAAACCAACTGTTTAATAATTATTTTCTCAACTTCATTAGTAATTTGCAATTCAACAAAAAAAAAGATATCATTCCGAATGTTATTGAGCACTCAACATTTTGAACCATCCTTTATGCTCTTCAAGTTTTTCGCTCCTGTAATTCCAGAATATCCAACTAGCGATCTCTCAATTCAATGCTTGTGCTCGTATGCTCGACACGTTGTTGGGTTGTTTAGTTTACCCTTCAACGTATGCAGAGCATACACGATAACTACAAAACAGTGCCGTCTCCCGAGAATATTTATCAGCCCGTTTTATCCACCCACCCATCACTCCTTTATCTTATATTCCTTGCGCGTTTGCTCTACGTGGACGCTAAGACGCTTAGCAGGGTACAAGCGTGTGGGTAATACGACGATTTAATTGTTATCTGGAGATTGTACGAGACGCTACTGTAATTCGCACTTTCCTGTGGGAACTTAATAATCGATATCCTCTTGTGGCGCACTTTTACCCATTTCGCATGATTATCCAGGATGCTTCCACCACTGCATACGTTTTCACCACCCCTTGCTCGTAATTGTGGCACATCTTCCGTATCCTCTTTTATTCCCGCGCTTTTCCTCATTTCCATTAAACTTGACACATTACAATGCCATTTGTTATTTAATATGTACGTATTGCTATGTTTTCACATCCGTTCATTCGTAATTTCATTTGCTGGTTCATTATTTATCCTTTTCCTTTGTCAGAGCGTCGTTTAATTTATTTAATTAACTTTCTCCTTCTTCCTTCTTTTTGCTCATTCTTTCCCATTTCCGCTTAATTTATATTACGTTACAAATATAGGAAAGACTCGTTATTGAATTAATTGTTATTATATTTAACAATAATTATATTTATTACTTGTTACGATCCGTTTAATTTCATCTAGTGCCCTTTTTGTTATAAATGATATATCAGTTGGTCGACGCCTTCCCTGATTTTGTTAGGTTTATATATCTATACAGATATATATGTTGTGTCATAATGTTCCTTATCGCCTTATTATTGGTTCCAGTAAAATGGTTAATTTATTATATTGCACCGTTTGCCAATTTTACGCGCGCGCGTGCCCTATTATGGTTCAGTTATCCTTTATTTATTTTGCGCCCTTATTCGCGCGCGCCTTGCGAAATGATTGCGTTTATGTTTGATATCTTCTAATCGATTATGATCAATCAATCAATCAATCATTCGCGTGTGTGCAGCGTTTCGTTTGCACTCACAATCACTGATTGGATTGGATAAACAAACGATTTCTGCTTGTTACGTCGCTTTAATAACATAACGCTTTTCACGTTTTTTCTCTATGATCGTCAATGTGTTTCAAGTGCGCAGCGAATCAGAACGAATGAAAAGTGTAAAAATCAATCAGTTATGAAAATAGTTTCTTTTCACCCTTTTTAACCCTGGATGTTCCATTTTCGAGTGGCTAAATAAATATTTATTCTTAGCACTTTACGACAGTAAGAAATTCGGTTTACCACGGTGAGTTTTTACTTCAGCGTATTGTTTTTTGTCGTTTTGCGTGTGAAAATGATTAATGCAAGTGGTGTGAGCAACAGCACTCTGAGCTAATGAGTATTTTCAGTTATTGCGGCGCGTGTGAAATGAAAGAGAGAGTGTGAGAGAGAGAAGTTTGGCGGCTGTTAGCGCACGCTAATTAATTTCACATTAGGCTACGCGATATGAACGTCGTTGGCGGGCAATTATCTTCGACCCAGTCCGCCCTCGTCGAACTGATCCTCGTCCGATGAATCGAGATGTGATTCCGCCAGAGATGATTGCTTGGATAATGACTGAGATACACAAGATTATAATGATATTATCGTATTATCTGCTTACATTTCCGCGCAAAAGGAATGTAATGATTTCATAAACAAAGCCAAAAAGGCATAAGAATAAAGGAAGATATAAAAGTTACCTGTTGTAGTTTACGACGGGGCGGCGAACGTTTATTCCACAGCGCTTCCAACTGATCAAAATGCTGTGATTGTGCGAGCGAACCTTGCTTGTTCGGCAAGCCACCCTGCGGAAAGAAATCGTAATGGTTATGGCTGTCACGTTTTACTTCCCCGAAAGGCGATTCATACTTGTCCATCCTTGGGGGGAATTTTCGAGATCTCCTCCATGCTCGCCGAAACAGAGAAACGACGCTTGAAGCGTTCGTCGACGGCGGGAATTACTAGATTGGAGGTCAAATGTGCGTATTTCTTCTGCCACGTGTACGTGTCGAGAGACACCTCCTTCTTGAGCAATCGTCTCAGCTGTCGTTTGGGCGCCGCTTTCGTTGTTGCTACACATAAATCAACGTCACCGATACGCTCGCATCCGCAAAAAAGGGCGCAACATACTCTCAATGATGTCCTTCTCAGGTGCGCAATACGTGGGCAGCTTGACGTACTTGGCGGGCGTGTTGTGCAGACAAATGATCGGCATGTATTGCGTATCCTTCAGCATGACCGAAATCCGCGAAAAGTCTGAGGACGGTTCCACGCGTATGATGGCCGAGTGCATCTGAAGTGACGTTAGCGGAAGGCCACGTTTCGTGTCCCAGATGACGATGCTCTTATCGTCAGCGCCTGTCAATGACGACGATGATGATGATGATGACGTCCGGAAAATAGAACATAGAGTGCCATAGAAGGTGATATTAATCATGATAATGATGTGAGAAATGTTTGACGGAGCAGAAATTGATATTTTCTCCTACCTGATATAGCAATAGTTCCATCGCCAGCACACTTTACACAAGTAATATAACTGAGGTGCGCCGATAGTGTGTGAATGTCAGCACCCGTATTGATGTCCCAAACGATGAGATTCGTGTCGCAGGAGCCACTAATAACCAGGCTTTTATCGCTTGCTGATACAGCCACACAAGTTACCGCATCCGTGTGTCCTATTAGCACCTAAACGTGTATCAAATAAGGATTAGAATCACGTATCATTTATAGCAAATAACAAGAGAATCTCACAAGTCGCGGAAAAAATTTAATAAAAATTTAGAAGGCTTACGCATATGGAATAACCAAGCATATTCAGTAAGATAAATACGCAACGCACGTAGATATAAAGAAATACGCAAATTGGTTCGACTTGAAATTGAAAAAAAGAAAAAGCAAACGAAATCATCAAATAATCGAGCTCTGTTTCTCTTTTTTTATTCATTTCTACAATTTCTTTAGACTTTCAGCAATCAATTTACTGTAAATGCTCCGAGCACAAGAAAAGCCTTTTCTTTCAGTTTCCAACTTACTTATTTAAAAGTAAAACGTCATTGAAAATAAAAATCAATAAACGTATTAAGCGTGGGTGTTCTTAACTCATCAATATTTCACTCTTAGTTTGAACAGAATATCATTAAAGTTTCACCTCTAAGTTTTACTGTTTTTGTTCCTCGGCGCCCGTTCGCAGGTTCGAGTGGCAAGTTCTTAAAAACTTTTTTCCGTACTGGAGAAATAGGTGATATTATATATTCATAAACGTAATCTAGGTTCAACCCCAATATGAGGTTAGGTTGCATAATTAACTCTTACTCGTATTTGAGAAGTTTAAGTATTAAAATCACCGAGTGTTTTCACGTTTCGAATTAATCGAATATAAATGGAAGTAGATATTCCAAGGCAAGAAACACTTTGTATATTAATACGATACGTACGTGAGTTCATATTCGTCACGTGGACTTACCTGAGACAATTTCCCGCCGGAAGCTTGCCATACTTTTAACGACATATCTCTTGATCCGGTGATCACGTGCAGGGAGTCCATCGTAATAACGAAGCACGTAATTTCCTCCGAATGGCTTACCGTGTACTTTTCCTCATCACGAATAAGCGACCAAATTTTCAACGTCGTATCACCATTTGAACAAATCTATAAGTAAATATCCAAGAGAATTTAATACTTAAGCAAATAATTTTACCTATGTCAACTTACTGCAAATTTCATATTATTGGTAACCGAAACACAACTACTAGGACCAGAAACTGATTGAATTAAATTGCCATTATCAGCCAGCCAAATGCATAGCGTCTCGTTGCGGTCACTCGAAATGATGCGCGTCGAGTCCATCATGACCAGGACGGTACAAACGGGTGCTTGATGTCCCTAAATTACCAGAAAATACATGTATCACGTGTCCTTGCTGGGGATTTCAAAGGTGTAAAAGAATTAACCTTGAATGTGACGACGAGGGAACCCAGTGTTAAGCCCCAAACTTTTACAGTCCTATCCTCGGATGCGGACGCAACGAAGAGTGTGTTGGGGGCAAAGCTAACATCCGTAATAGCAGCGCTGTGACTATTGAGGGTCAAAATCAATTCGTGCGAATTGAGCTGCCAGATGTTGACCAGATTATCGGTGGCGCCGGAAACGCAGAGTAGGCCGTCTCGCGCGATCTCTACGCACGTAATGTATCCGGTGTGCGGCAGTAGATGATGCTGGGACTTCTTGTTCAGCTTCAGCAAACTCCTGGCGTGGTCGTCGTTGCGGAACGGATAAAAGAGCACTCGATTTCCGCCTTCGAAACCAAAGAAAAGCTTGGCGTTCTTTCACAATCTCTCCTTTCAAGCGGGCGGATTAATGACCCGTGAAAAACAGTATTAATGACTGACTACACGCACCTGCCGTAAGAAGAAAGTCATCCCTGTCAGTGACGCGCACGGCGGTCACTTCCCCATTGTGTCCGCTCAACGTGCGCGAAAGTTTCCCGCTGTGGACGTCGTAGATGTAAACGCGCGAATCCGCACATCCTACGACAGCCCGACAGCTGTCCTGCGTTAGGCAAATTGATTTTACCTGTGAAACAAACAGCAGCTAAAGAGCGAACGCCAGGTGCAGTAATTAATACCGCCAATATGCTTCCCGCCCCTATTCCCGCGGGAACTGCTTAAGTTTCATCTTTGGACAATTGATTGCCAGCTAATTGGCCCTGGATTTTCGCTCGGGTGCGATTTATTAGAGGAAATTGTGATTTCTC
>JARJDV010002113.1:0-18267 GCA_030264675.1 Anaulacaspis nigra
AGTGCCTTGGCTTGCTCGTGTTATTCGCTTTCTCTTTATTCTTTTTGTCGCTCTACCTAATTGACTTTTCCGTTTTGGCATTTTTGATTTTATCACGAATTTCAAAAAACAAAGTATATTTGATACTTTTTCATGATGTTCCCGAATAGGCAGTCCAATATGGATGGAAACATTAATTTCTTTTTTCTTAGCCATTATGCAATTCTACGTTTTTTAAATGCGTTTAGGACCATGCTACATATACACCAGTAATACTAAAAACCGCTTGAAAACCCGTAGTGTACTTTTGAAGATTAGAGGTTAAAAAGAAACATACTTTGCTTTATATATACCTACATAGATATAGATATAGATAATCAAAAAAATCAGTTGCCTTTATTTTCCAATTAGTTTTCATTTGAGGCCATTTTTCTACTTTTGTCCATATTTTGAAGATATATTCTTTCCAATTTTCGTGGAGCCAATCTTCAAGAAGACCCGTTTTGTAATAATTCATTTTTAATATTTACTTGGGCTTTGAGTGTATTAGGTACTGCTATAGTTGGAGCTTTGATGGCGTGCATGGGAGAGATGACCCTATAAATATATCTTTTTGCTTAACTATATGATTATCAATTTTTCTGTTAAGTCAATTTTGAGTCAATATATTTGAAATTTAATTCATATTAATTTGACATACCTATAATGATATCAGTGGAGACGCCCGTTAATATTGTTTATTTAACAATATAAATTCGCAATTGATCTTAAACATTTTGTATTATTAAAAGAAATTTGAATGAAACACGATTCCCGCATCCGACTATATCATTATAACTATTTACCTAGATGCTATATGATGCTCATTCCGTATTCAAATAGTTAGTTCTAAGCTTTGCTCGAAAAAGTTGGAATGTAAATTAAACGCTATTTATTACTAATACCATTTAAGTCGCTACACTATGGTAAAATAAGGCAATCAAACCAATTTAATAAATAAATGCTATTTCCTGCACTTACCTTATGAATTTAGTTACATTTATTACTTTATAGCACTCAGGAAAAAAAATGACGCAAGCATAAAATTTCTTTAAAAATTGTAACTCAACCGAAGCATTTCCGATTCTTCGTAAGTATTTATCACAAAACGGGGAATTTCATAATTCATTCCCTAATTCCTTGTACGTGACCAATATCAACTCCTAATGCATTACTATAATTCAGATGTTACAATTTCTATCACGTTTAATTAAATATTGAGCATTAATGCACTTGTCTCATGGTCACACTTATCCCAATCCACTTCAATAAACTTCTGTAGAATATTCTTATAATTTTTACGCATATATCTCAGTTTCTATACAAATTCATATGGATAAAGTTAACGCAATATTGTTTATTAGGTAGAATTATTCTCATATTTTATAAAAGTTTTGAATTATGTTGTCATATCCTCTAATTTCATTTACGTTAACTATAAACTTGGTTTGGTTTAATTAAATAATTAACATTGCATTCATCCTACTCTTATTTAATAATTAAATTTCAAATTCAATTAAGGCGTACAATATAGCATTCTTTACCTGCGATAGAACAAACAAAGCACTGCATACAACATACAATTATAACCGAATCAAAAGCAGTCGCATTTTATTATCGTATTTACAGCGAATGTAAATTGGAAATCAAATTTGTGTTTCGCATTGGGAGTTAGTGCTTTTTCGATACGCCATTTTGTTCCTATGTTTGATAAATAAATTCATCATTTCATGCCGTAATAATTATTGATGTTGTCGCTGTACGTTATTAGTCGGCGTGCCACCAATAACAAATTATACAATGCAGCGCTGAAACAATGAATCGGATTGCGTGCGTTGCGCATGCGCTGTTATATTAATATTTCGCGTGTTCGATTTATTTTACGTGCGCATTTAATGCGGAACAATAATAAATAGAAAATGAGCTCACCTATTATCCTTCATTCCGCTGTTTGTGTTTATATTGTTTTCCGTGTCCTTTTGTTTCTCGCATTTTCACTATTTTCTTCTTTATTGTTTTGTGACGTTTGAATACGAAAACGCAAACTAAAATATAGTGGATGAAAATGAGTACACGAAAACAATGACAGGTCCTCACGTAAATATATCCAGGTTGTGTATTATTACTGCTCTTTGAAAGGCATAATTAATAAATTATTATGTTTACCACAGGTATAATAATTTTGCGGAAAATTAAAGTTTAAATAATAAATATTAACATAACACAATAATAGTTGTTCAGCGCTCGGTAACATGTAATAATTTATTTAATAAGCTCGTATAATAATGTCCTTGTTCTAAATCTTATATTATTTATCCTCATATACAGGAAGTAGTGAAAAGTTTTAACCTTCGTTCACTTAACCATGATAGACATTGGTAAAATAATTACTTTAACATGTTGTTTAAAGAGAAGAGAAATTGGATAAATATTTCCACAATCAATCAAATTGCACTTGGCACTCGATATTCAATTGCATGATTCAATATATTATAAGTGAAGCAGTATATGTACTTTAATGTGTTCGGTTAATAAATTCACCGTCGTATGCGATTTATACCGATCAATTTTAATTCCAACTTTGTGCTTCATTTGTATTACGATTATTGCTAATCCAGTTACGCGCATAATGACATGTTAAATGCATTCAAAAGTAATAAAATCCTGAAATTATTTCCATGTACCATTTGCACAACTGTGTGAATCAGTGTAATGGAATTACAATACATTACCTTGCATTAAATTTAGTTATTTCCAGATTATTCAGTAAACATAAAATTGAATACCAAATCATAGTTATCAATCACACTCACGCGAAAACAAATTCAAATAAAATTGCAATTACTTAATAGTTTTCCAATCAAATTTGATCAACCAAACGGAAAACAATCACTTAACTTTATTGTAATACGGTTGTTATTTTCCATCTAAAGTTTATTTTCATCCAAACATTTTTGTTTGATCATTAATTTAGTTTAAACGTTCATAAATCAAATGCAGTTTGATTTTTCTGATGGGAAGATAATAGTGGGTTTTGTTTTGTGTTTCGGTACTCTTTGGAAAGACGCAAAGCATAAGCGAGCAAATGCGTTTAAGTTTTGAGATTTAGCCTCCGGCGACGCTGAGCGTTCTAGCGCCTTTGCCGCCTCTCTATCGCTTCACCGCCAACTGAAACTCTAATCTGTGCATGCAGATGTATGTGCGGAGGCGGCAAATGCGGCGTGCGCACGTAATGCGGAATTAATTATACTGACATAGCGTTATAATAGTGCAACGTCTCGGGGTGTTGTCGGATGTTTACAAGTCGATTAGCTAAGAACAAGTAGAAGACAATGATTTCCTCACATCACTTCATTTTCATTTCTGTTCTTTAGTTTTCTTCCTGTTTGCCTCATCTACGAATTATCTACATGCATCGATTCTCATTAGCTTCTTAATTGTTTTTCTTGACGAAAATGCGGAAAATCGCAGAGAAAACGGAAATTTGTATTTCACTAAAATATTTATGAACAGATTTGCTTGCAGAATATTAAATCAATATACTTAGTTGATATGCGCGCAAATATGTATGCATTAAAGGATTTGCATGACATGCTCCCGAGGGATTGCACTACAGCTCGTGGCCATTTACAGATAGGCAAAGGCGCGAACGGCAAGCGTGCAGCGGCGGGTTGCGGGGAAATGTTGGAAAACTGTTGAAAAATGCAAAATGCAGAGCGCGCAAGGATAACAAATGTCCGTGAAAAATACGTAAGACTGCAATTTATTTTACGTTTAGCTGCACGAACGGGACGCGCGCCACCAGCGGCGAGTGCAATGTTGTGCATCTCATCGTTTTTGCATCGGAATTACTCGACTACACACAAGAGTATTCCCCAGGGAGCGAACGCCTCTGCCTGGAAGCGCTGCATGCACATGCAATGCATTTTTTGTTCTCGCGTCCGGCAGCCGGCTTTTTTTTGCGATTGTGAAACGCGTATATATTTGCGCCAACAGCGGCAACGTAATTGTCTTCTTTTTATATTTTGTGCTCACATTATAAAAGCGATTTTCTGGTGATTCAACAACAGATAAACAAATAATTCCAAAGGAAAGAGGTTTTTATGTAATTGCACGCAACATGTACGGGAATTAAAATTCCATGCTTTTGTTGAATTAAATTAAATAGATAATTAAATGAACTTGAGTTTCAAAGAAATTATTTTGTTAAATAATATAAGTTGAACGCATAGAATTATTAAATAGGGTACAAAAATAAACCTAACAAAAAATTTCTATAAAGTAATCTGAGAAACCATTTCTAAAATAAGACATCAGTATACAAAGAAAATATTCAATTTAAAATAATAGTATTTCGTTTTTATTACAGATGCTAACGTGATCGTCAAAAGCGAAATGGCACCAAGAGGTCGACACTTCATGAAGGTATTTAAATCAAATTGTTATTGTATTTACACGCGAATTTTTATTTTATTTCTCATATGAATAAGATACGTCGGAGAATAAGACGGAGTGCAAACAATAAAACGAAATAAGGCGAACATAACCCAGAAAAAAAGTCCACGAACACGGAACACGGGCTGAACAGTCGTAAACAAATGTTTGCTAGAGTCGCGCGTCGCCAAACAATATTATTCGCGAATAAATTCACGGCAAAGAACATAATGTGACAGGCAATTGTGTGGACTGCGTTTCTCTATATGAACAACAATGAAAATGCAAGCAGAACTCGTGCGTCCCCTCTGCAAGTCGTATCAGCAAGGAGTGGCGGCGGCGGTGGCGGCGGCTAGAGAAATGTGGTAACAGCAGTGGTAAAGTTCCTGCGCGCTTTGAATACCATAAATTTGCAGCTCCAAGACATCTCCTCCTCGAACAGTTGCAATAGTTCATAAATCCTAGAAACACCTCTACGTGCTCGTGCGTGCACGTGCAGCAAGCGTTCTTCGCACTCAGCACCGCCACCATCGCCGCCACTTGCCGCCGTCCCCGTGTGTGGAATTGCGGTTTTGCATACGTACGCGTGCTGCAAGCGGCGTGCGCGCGGTTTCGAATTACATAAACATTAGGATTTCCGCAAATAAACGTAAAAGAATATCGTAGAATTTCTCTGAGTTATTTATTATCACCGAGAGTTTTTGGCAGTATTTAAATTTATTTAAATTTTATGTTTAATTTCGAATGCGTTCCATGCGAAATTCACAATTTTAAATATTTAATGCAATATTTCACTCGTTTTCCTATAAGTAAGTAGTATTTATACTTTCGTTCTGCCGTTTGCCTCTTTAGATTTATCCGGAACGCGCATTCGGTGCTGAAATAAGGTGAATTTCCATGAAAAACATAACGAACGTAACATCGTACACTACGGTGTGCGCATATATTTTTCTCTATATCTCCTATATACCTATATTTATATCCGCAAATCAGTTTTCCGCGCTACGCGTGAACGTATTGGCGTTATCCTGCGCTTTTGCACGCGTTTTCCTCCCGTTCTCCGGGTTTGCACTCTTGCAACCCGCTCTGCAGTCGTAATATATGCATTCGCATATTCCTGTTCAAAGCGTTAGCGATTGCGCATCGTGCGCACATTTATAAATCTCTTCACCGCCGCATTATTTACGTTTTTCTCCCTGCGCCTCAAATCGCACCCCTACGCGTTCATGAGCGCCATCGTGTGTAAATTGCAGATATCATTTTTTTCCTACTGCTATGAAAAAATACAACGCTTTCTGTTCTGACACTTGTATTTGTGATTTCGCTCTGCAAATATTAAAAAATAGGATCTAATTAGCTAGTTTTTATCCTTCAAATGCAATTATGAGAAAAGTAAAACCTGGAAGGTATTCATTTCAAATTAAAATATCATTAGAGTATTTCAACTTTCAGACCAGAAAAATAAATGCACCATGAATAAAGAGCGTCAGAAATACGCTAATTTTCATCCATTCTCTCATCTGGTTTTCTGCATTTTCCTCTAGTGGAGTGCGCTTTGAAAGAGCCCCTAATGCACTAATTATTATTTGCAGACGTTAGTAAATGCTGCTTCCAGGTGCGTTTAATGCGCGCATTTAACAACTCTTTTTTTAGCGTTTTCGTCTTGCACTTGTTAGTAAGTTGATGTTGTTTTTTATAAATGTATATTAAATGCGAAACATAATGGTCGTTTAGCTTTTTTGCGCAAATTTAAACGGCGCCTTGCTGTGCGCTGCAAATGTTTTTGTTTTGCGCGGCCAACAACGTTAAAGCAATAGAAGAATGACTGGGGGTGATACATGTGAGAGTAGAATAACTAACGCGCTTTCAAAGTGCGCATGCGTTTTTGTAATTTGTATAGCGTGTTGCCGGCATTTGCACTGCCGGCTGGAGATTAATGGCGATGGCGACGAATTATGAGCTTCGCGAAAATGTTGTTAATTAAATTTAAAACTTTAAATTAAACTGCAAAAAATCGTACGTGCAGTAATTAAAATCTCAAGTTATTTATGATGTTTTAATTACTCGTAAGTTAATCGTAGACATTGCGGGAGGATCTGCAACTGAAGAATGTGCTTAAGTGGCACGTCTTTGGGAAATTTGTACTTGAAAGATTGCAAATAAAATATGAAAATATCCATTGGGAAAAAAAGGGAGGCAAATTAAAAAGTTTATAATTTATGTCCGCTTCGTGAAGTGAAAATGAAGGAAGACGCAGCGAAAGACGAAAAGAATATATCAGTCGGACAGCGCGAAATTTGCGGACCTAACTTTTTTCTCACTTTGTATGCAAAAATATCCGGAATTGTCATAATTTTTCCTCTCTTCGCCATTTTCATCAACTCGTCACTTTTATCTGACTCATATATCATCTCCCTTCTTTATTCTTTTCTTAATTTTATGCTTTCGATAAGAGATTTTATGAACTTACTTAATTATGCTCTGAATTGAAAGATCAGAACTGTCAATTTGCAGATGGAATTGACAGTTTGGTAATGTCGTAATCAAGTCACGCACGTAGTAAACAAAGATGTATACCCAGCAAATTCGGGAGTATGCATTTCCAATTAATGCAATTGCAGGATGATAAATAGTGCATTTAACAAGTTCTGACATTAATCAAATTTTGTTCCGCCTGACAATTTGCTATCCGCACACCATTCATGCGCCCATCAAACTAGTTCATTGTGCTCATTGTTCGCCGGCTTGTGCGGCTCTTCGTTTTTAATGCTGGCCGCCCGCAAATATGAAGTTTGAATCCAGCGCCAAAATATTCACCGACTGTTCGAACATATGAAATTGCGAATATTTCGTGAATTGCCAATGTAAACTTGCAGCTGGTCGCATCAATAATAAAACGGTCGAAAGGACGACAACAGACAACCACGCAGACGGTCACAGACGACTGTCAACATTGACAATGGAAAATAGGAAAACAAGCGAACAGATTTGTGCTATGCAAAGCAGCCTGACAAAATGAAAAGTACAATACGGAGAAGGAAACAAGAACAAATCAGCGATTTCACGAGTGTAGATGGCGCGTCAGAGGTGTACGGTAGATGATGGTGTTGCCGGCGCTGGCTGCCAATATTGCATGCAACCTATATTGTGCACACACATTTTGCAAATGCACTTTGCATTTTGCATGCGCCCGTTTTCCGGAAGCGCTGTTTTGCTTTAACACGCATAAAAGCGCCATCTACGTTTATGACGAGGTGCGTGTTTTGTTTGCGAAATAGATGTATCCTCAAGATGAGGATCAGGATTGTTTTCGTACACTTGATCGAATTTGTTTAAAAGATTTTATCAAGAAAATTATATTCAATGTTCCAACATTCATTTATTATTTATTTACATATATCTTGAAAGCTTCCGAAGAAAATGCTGTTCTTCGAATCTATATTTAGATTTCCCTTTGAATAAAATACTTTACAAGTATAGCAGATCGGATTTATTCTAATGGGTGAAAAACTGTAGCGTATTTTAGGATAATATCAAACCAATTTCAGGCATTTCGGCCAATTTTAACGATTATGCTTGGTTGCATGTGTACGGTGGTCGGATCGGCTAATCAATAGGGTTAGATCGGGTTAGGCGACATTGGCTTGTGTCTGCACCATAATCAGGCATCCAACTAACCAGTGAAGCGAAGGGACAACCAACATTAAATCAAATAGGCGTTCGGCTCGTTTCTCCCTCCGAATTTGATTTTCCACTTAGAACCATATAATCTCCTTGCGAACGCATCTCTTGCGCACAATCAGTCATTGTCTTGCTTTTGCCGCGTATTTGCCGCCTCCACACGTTCGCTGAATGCGTTTTACGACTCGCTTAATGTCGCCACGATTAACGCTATCGCAAAGATTATAAATCAATCACGTACGTATTTTTTCGAGGTTATAGGATACAAATTCACAATGCAGAAGATAAAATATTTTTATGCGCTAAATTTAACTTAATTAAATAATTCATGTACTGTTTAACACGGTACTACGAATGAAATGTTAGCCATAATAAACAGATCGTCGATAAAACAAAATTGTTTATAAACAATTTGCAGTCGTTGTGCGAGCATCATAAACGTAATAAATGTGCAAATTGTTAATTGATGCGCACTCATGATTCGCACATTCTACCGCGGATTTCACAAACGTGTAGTACGCCCGCACGCTAATTACGCTCAATTTATATTCAATGTTAATTGCCATTAGTACGTTAATTACAGTGCTAAATTTAACTCGTAAAGTTATTAAATATCACAAACTTTGACGTAAAGTTAGCAGCTGATTAAAGAAATGAGAATTTTAATTCACCCACCTGAAATATGTGAAAATTAATCCAACAATGCGGCCGGCAGCAAGTTGATTCCTTAATAAGTTTGGGTATATCATATAGTATTTCTTTATATATGGAAGGGATGGTAGATGAAAACCGACCAAGAAGATTAGGATAAAAAGATGAAGAATGATAGTGGATGTATTAACGGTTTGTCGTTAAATTATTGTTAATTTTTAATAAGCATTCGTTCTTATTTAAATAAAGAATTCTAAATATTATTACTTAAAATATTCATATAATTAATAATAATGTAATTACCAATCCTTATAACCCGGATATCGTATATACTCATTTAACTTTAAAATATTCATCCAGCTTTTAGAATTCCAGTCTTGCCATGCAGAAATTAATTAAAATTAATTACTCGTTCGTCATTAAACAGGCAAATGAAGAAATGATACTTATTTTTAATTATTTCATACATAATTAACGCCATTTAACGTAGAATTTAATACGCTATTATGATTTATCGTGTGCCATTTTATTTAATTTTATGTTTGGAATAATCTGGAACAAACTTTGATCATAAGTTATTAGGCAGATAATTAGAATAATAAGGATTTTCATTTACCTGAAAGTGAAGTTTCATTTTTGACAAAATGAAAAATGAGTTTTAATATTCTTTTTCTTTCTTCAGAGATTGCCTTTCATGCTTTTATCCGTGAAGAAAATTTTCAATTGACAGACGTTTTACCAATTGGGAAAAGGAACACATTACGAAAATACGATATCATTAACAAACACGCGCGCGCGTGCACGGTCGGAAATCATAAAACTTTTTCAATTTGGCACTATTTGAATTGGCGCACGTTGAGGACTCGGTCGGCAAACACCGCGCGAGCCATTCAATTGAGTTCGGCTAATTTCCGAGCGTTTTCACTCTCGTTGCGTAGAACACACGCGGAAGAGAGAAGAGTAGCCACATTATTCCCAACATTGCGTCCCACAGGAAGACGACGCTCCGCGATCTCGAACGTGATGCGCGTCTGCCTCTTAAAATAATTCCCATTTCCTTACTCCCAAGTGATGCGAAGCATGCGTTTGCTTGCTTGCTTGCTGGTTGCTATTAAGGCAACAACACATAACCTAATGTAAATTTGGTAATTATCCCAAATGGAACGGACCCACTATGAAGGTACGTGTGTGGGTGTGTATGTGTGTGTTTGTCTCTTTTTCAAAGTTTCCACCCTTTCCTCCACGTTAACTACGCCATCTACATTTAGTCCATCAGAAACACGGCGCTCTTGTTAATGTAATGCTTTTGTAAGATTTTCAGCAAAATTAACAAAGTGAAACTATTTTCAAACTGAACTGACTTGTAAAATTGCCAGATGAAAATTCCCCATATGAGGAAAAGTGGAAGGAATCAAAGAGAAATTCCGAACGAAAGCTAAATAGAAGTTATATAATTCAGAAATTCTTTTTGATTTCGTTCGCGTTCTTTATTTTCGAAGGGAATTGCACAAGTCCCGGCGCTTTTTCAACGTCAATAAGATATGGGAATATTTACTCAAAGCACACACGCGCAGCTGAGGAAGTCGGGAGAGAGCTTAATCTAACATTGCGGCCGGCCGCAAAATAAGGAGGCTAATCTTTTATGATACCTTCGAGGCATTTTAGTTCTTATATTTCCAACATACTTACTTACTTACTGCTCAAGCAAGCGCTTGCTTAAAGAAGTAGTCGTGGCTTGAGCCGAAAGTGGAATAAGAACGAATACGCTGAACGAAGAAGTTAATTCGCGAATGGGGAGCGGCGCTTCGTTAAATAAATTCCCAAATTGCAGTTTTCTACTTTTTCTCCTTTTTGTTTATTTACTGGTCTTGGGTTAATCACAAGAAGTTTAATTAAAACCTTGCAATTGCTATCGGAATTTCATAGGCGAAATATGATGAATGCATAACTGCTGCATCCTCGTTAATCCTTATTCGAACGGAAGTAATTGAAACGTGCGTATTGTTTGTTGCCTGCTTTTGACATTCCGCTCGTTTGTCTAAACCGTACATTAATTACTGATCGACATTATCAAACATTATAAGCGCGCCGTACACAACTTTTGAGCGTGTGTTTCATTTTGCGAATACCAGATTTCAACTTCGACAATATCAAGCGCGTGCGGTTCGGAACTTGTTGGTACGTCAAATCAATTCTTCTTCAACTAGATGTGCAAATCTAATGTGAGCGTGTGTTCGACATTAACAAAGCAAAATTTTAGAAGTCTATCCATCATACGCACAACGACAAACAAAGCACTCAATAATGCAAACCGATAGAACCACTTCAATAGAAGTGAACTCTGCTTGAAATTATTTAATCAGACGTATTGTCAATTACGAGTCTAATTAAAATCAGCAAGTCAGTTAAAAGGTAAATTCTTAGCGCTAGAGAATTTGCTTGTGAATGTATGTGATAAAATAAAGCGAGAACACGAATGTTACAAAGTGAAACACATGCCTTTTGCATGTTGGCTTGTTTGAGCATGCTTTAAGGCAATTGCTGTTCAGCTTCTTCTTTGCTTCTTCTTGTTCTTGCTTTTAGTTTAGTTGCTGTTGTTTGTGAGCATGCTGTACTTGAAGTACTTCTTGCTGATTCTATGCGCATTCGAATTGCGAATGCGTTTTGCGTACAACTTTCTGACTTGACTTAGGAAAGCACTTGTGTGACCGCAACACACGTTTGCGTTCACGGCTTCTTCTTCAACCAGTTCGCAGTTGAGTGCAAGAGACGAAACGGAAATTTATATCGTGTATAAATTAAAAAATAAACAACGGTAAAACATTAATCATAAATCTTGACCACTCTAGCAATACTCTGTTTTGAATCTACAATAATTTATTGATTATTGATTGTTTGTAAGTATCAAAATCTATTAGTTTTCATTACGCTTGCTTCTTCACCATAAATTAGTTTTTCATTGCTTTTTCTGCGTTCTTTTCTACTTGAGATTAACACTAGCAGTATTCAGTAATAAGTAATTCATTTATTTGCACTAATTTCAGCTATTTTTCGATTTTCGCGGCATTCTATTCTATTGTAATCCAGACTTTGTACAGGCATAAAAATATATTTTTAACTTATCATAGTACTGCAGTTAACTTTCTTGAAACTAATTTTATCACCTATATCTGGATATCGTCGCTATAACCGAATTTTACCGTATAAAATGAAAGAGAAACAGCACACATATGTTACAGGTTTTAGCATAATACGTATACATATTCTTATTCGTTTTCTTTTGTATTTTTCTTACCTTCCTCCATATTTATTTCGTTTTTTCGTCTTTCGTCGTACAAGCTAAAATCATATAACGCAAACGATATGCAAACTAAATACAAGTTGCCCTACAACGAAGGGGTGCTTCGTTGGCAGCGCGTTTTATTTTCGTCCTCGGCAACGACAGCAACACTGCGAACGTCGGCAGCAAGCGTGGGGGTTTTATAAATATTTATGTATCAAGCAAACCAAGTTTGCGCACTTTGCGCTACCCCAATTTCTTTGCGTCTTTTGCATTCTCCGCATCTTTCCGATTCGCCCGCAAATAAACACACAACCCGAGCACTGCGCAATAGTTTATGATGCTTCTTGACGTTAGCAGGCAAGTGAAGTAACGAAACGATAGGAAGTGTAAAAGAAATGCAAACACTAGTGGTCATACTTTTGATTATTTGCAAAAATAATTAAAGTTTTTGTTTATTAATATATGCTATTGGTAGTTTGAGTGGAAACTAATGAACGCTAGCTTTTTTTTTAAAATACCACATTTATGGTAATTTAAAACGCGGTGAAACAATGCGAAAAATGGAACCGAATTGACGTAGTCAAGTGTAAAATTTAATCGTGCATGCATCCATCATTTATACGCATTCGTGCATCCGTGTGTGTCGTGTAATACGAAATGCAAACGCGGAAATCAAAGTGGCTTTCTCCAAACCGCCACCAACACTGGCAGCACTGCCAACATTGCTATTTCGGCCACCGCCGATTGCTAATAGAATGCGCATTTGTGGATGAACGCATTTGATTCAGCGCATATAAAATATTTTGCAATTTATTTAACTATTGTCCTAAAATTATTTCAATCCAGTTAACCGAAAAAGTCGTAGCAATTTTTTAATAGCAAAAAATCAAAAAATCAATTTTATTTTTTGCTCAGATGATAAAGAAGATAATATTAGTGATGATAATGTTGATATAAACACAAAACAAGTCTCAACAAATATTTTTTAACGTTAGCAATACGAAAGACCCAAAAATAAATCACAATTAGAATTGTTGCGTTTTGTTAGGTTTTCCTACATTTTCCGTTTTTCCCGTGCGTACAAAAAGCGTCAGCGCTGTTTTGTCATAACTGAGTGGGCCTTTTTTCGTTATCCGAAACGTTTCGAAACCTGCGTGCGTTTAAATAACCTGTCACTCTAATCAAGCCAACAAAAATGCACAAAAATATAGCGGGTATAATGCTAACATTCGCCGCCTCGTTATGTTCAGCCGAACGACGACGACACCGACGACAACGACAACGATGACAATACCTGGGGAAAAAACGTATTGGCTCTATTCGTTTGTCTCCTTTGGTTTTTCTTTTTTTTTTCGCGTGTATTTATTATTCCGCTGCGTTATGTTCATCTTTTTTTGTGTTTTGTTACTCATGAATTTACTCTCAGCTTTTATCGAAATAAAATACACTTATATATGCCAAAACATATTTTTATTTTCAGTTTTATTCCTTTCATGTTATATGGATTTTATGAATTTTATTTTTTAAATGTTGACAAAAAAGACATTGTACAAAATACATCGATAGTCCATTTGTATCATTGTTAAACTGCATAGTTGTTAAAATGAGAAGTTTCATTACCGGGTATAACGATGTAAACATTTAAATTGGTAGCCATTGTACTAAAGCCGACAGTAATAATAAACATTTAAACAGAAAATGAAATAATAAATCCCCCACAGTCATAACGGCATTATTTGTAAATGATGAATCTTAATTCTCTTAATTCATTCTCTTATAGCGATATCGGTATTTAACTTTGAAGGTTCGGTTTTTTGATAGTAGGTTTTTGATAGTTGATACAGCAATGTGCAATAACTAATTAATTTCGTTTATTACTTGAGCAGAATGTTGCTATAACGTGTAGAAAGTTCGATCAAACAAAGTTGGAAGCATTCGGGTTTTTCAATTTTTCCCTCGTTTTCCTTTTAGTTTCCTCTTATGCTTTCTTTGTTGTCTCTTCACTCGGGCGTTTTTCAGCGCGACTGGCGCGCATCCGGTTGCAGTGTTTCCGTTATTTAATACGGTGCACTTTGTAAAATCCGTTCGTCCTTTCCATCCATCTATCCGAGTGCGGGCAAAGATGAGAGGAAAAAACGGCGCGTCGCGTGCAAAGTGCGCGCAAACTTTCAACTTTTACAAGGGGTGCAAAAACATTGTGCATTCTGCGCTTTCTGCAAACAAAGTCACGTGAACGACGTGTACGTACGATTTGTCATCTCGTCGGAGCAATTATCGGATAGAGCTTGCAACAAAGTAGAAAAAAGAATCTGAAAAATGTTTGTTTGTTAAAATTCCCATCATATCTCTTAGCATTTTTTCGTTCACGCGTAAAGTTAAAGGGGTGTATTTTGCGCGCATGGCGTTAGCTATTGAATCGTACTAAAGAGTTGAAAAGGGTGTAAGGTGCGGCGGCGAGCGCAACCGACGAAGGGATGAAACGATTTGAAAGCCGTTTTTGTTTAGCGAGTTCTCGCCCAGCACGCGTACAACAATTAACGCGTACGCTCGTATTTCGCGCACGTGGAAAGTATAAATAAAGCTTTTGCAATTTAGTTGTCCTCGTCCTTCCGCCTCTGCTTCTTCTTCCTCTTCTCAGCGCGTCAAATCCTGCAATCGCTCGTTATACGCTCGCGTACCTTTCTTGGCAGCACAAAAAGCACAGGATATTTATTATCCTGAAGGCATCTTCTGCGTCTTTCACGGGCGGAGACGAAGATAAAAGAAAAATGTTGCTTGACTATGCAGAAATGAAAGCAGCTTTTCATTACTTGCGAACCTAAAAAAGGATCAACCACCCCCTGGACCCCGAAGGAGAAAGCGAGATAACATCTCTTCTGATTGTCTCACGCGTTCTCGCTTCACAGTTTTGGCTATTGCATTCGTCTTCTTTGTTTGTCCGGCCTCTGAACAAGAATAACAACATCGCCAATAAGAAAAGAACCGTATTGCTCGGTATTACTAATGTCTTTGTTTACTTATATTTGAGCGATTTTCGTTTCCGTGCGGCACGAGAAACACGATTGGGAAACTTTTTGAATGATTTATTACGCTCACTGCATTTTCCCCGAACAATTTCCCATTTGATGCGCGCTGATATCACTTGATTACAATCGATGAATGCCACCGCCTTCGCCGCCGTTCGGAAAAATAACTTAAGAAATTCACGTTCACGTTCGCTTTTTCGGTTGTTTGCTTTGCTGCGCGTTCAATTAATTAAAATTTTATTGATATTGTTTTGGGAATATTGATTCATTAATGCTGAAAGCAGAAAAAACACGTTTAATTAAAAATGCGATCGGCTAATTAAAGATTCGCGTATTTTAATTTTAAAAATTGCTACGTTTAATTAAAAAACGTTAATTAAACATTATTTGAATATTGAGTTTCCATACCACTTATACCTACAATGCTTATTCATTTAATTTAATATAAACGAAAATATATTTTAACATAAAATATAATTAATTGGGTACTAAAAATAGATATACAAATAATAAAGTTTTATTTATTATGTTTTAAATTTGTGCTACAAAGGGTTTCAATTGCGCTTTGTCATGATGAGCGGATTGCAAACAAAGTTAACGCTAGCGCAACGTGAAAAGCATGATAAAATAGACAATATTAATTGCAATATATGTTTTGATTTAATGAATAGTACTAGTGCTTCCGGTTTTCGTATCCGTCGGTAGTTCAAAAAGCAGTTGCGTACGCGTAGTTTAGTTGCGCGAAGTGCAAAGTTGTGGAATATCAGGATAACCACGAATTTCGTTCATGAAAGAAGCGACGGTCAGCTTTGAAACTTGTCGATTCGTGACTGCGACTTTGTATGCGGGATGCGCATGTTCCACTCGAGACGTCGATTGGAATAAATTAACTCGTTGCGGACAGGATAAACAGGATAAACCTGCAGAGATAGATACCGTCTCACAAAGTTCAACATCTCAGCTTTTTGGTTTATAAATATTTTGAGGTGGACTTAGCTATTGATTATTTTTGTACTGGAGAGTTTTCGGGGATTTGCCAAAGTCGTAAAAAGTTTTCGTCCAGAAAATGCAAGGATAATTTTGGAGTAAATTTCCGATATCAGGGGAGTTATCTTTTGCATATTTTAAGAGATAAAATGTGTGTGAGAGATTTAATGAAACTTTTTAAATAATTGACAAGCTTGAACATTCAACTTGATGGATTTCCATCGCATTTGGTGCTTGGTGCGCATGAATAAAGGCGCGAAACATATGCATTGCAACCCCCTGCGTCGTCGTGAACGCACACGTCTTATCTAATGTTTATTCAAGATGTTTACGCGCGAATCTCATCAATATGTTAGCGCATTATACGTATATACGTTCTGCGCTATCTATCGCATGTCAAAACAGCCTTCACGAGTCGACACCAACGCCGCCACCTTATTCTTGCATGCGATATTCATATTGAAACCGCCCCCCATTTCGGTTGCGGCGGCAGTGGTGTGCTTCTATCAATAAACAACGAGAGACGCTATCTGGGCGCCCTCGATATTCTATGTAAGCACTAACTACAATGCCAACGCCATCGCTGTCGTTGCTTAACCTTCCAATAGCCGCCTTTCTGATAATGATTACGATGATGATGATTGCGAAGCTGATAATGACTATGAGTTCGCTCTATGTGCATAGCCGAATTGAGTACTTGGTAATGTTATGCAAAACAATTCCTTCTCGGAAAAGCAATTTAAATTATAGATGATCTTTGATCTTTTGAAAAATGTATTAAAAATGATTACCTAGTATACCTAATATTATGCATCATAATACATAATACGTGTTTGCGGTGCTTGTTCTTGTTTGATTTGAGAAGAACTGGGACGCAGGATAAAATTGCGCACGTAAACTTGCATTAAATTTGTAGCTAAAGTGTATGCGAACGTATTTTTATTGCAATCTTATAAAGCTTTACGAGTAACGCACGTCGTGCGCGATTCCTACACTTTGCACGAACAAGCGGTAACGAAGCCGCCGCTGCCGCCACCCGGAAGAATCCTTATGCGGCCACGTTGCGCGCGTTTTCTTGTTTACGAGATGCATGTCGCGCGGTGTGCTTTATCGCGTGCTTGCGCGATTACTTCTTCTCCATCTTCTATCGCAACGCAAGCACGGAATATTTTCCAAGTTTTTTACACGATACTTCTAAGATGCAAACAAATTTACAAGTGTTTTTTAATTGCATGTAATATATTCTTCGAAAAACGAAAGGCTACGAAAGTTTTAAGAAATATTGCTGCTTGATAGTGATCCTGCAATTGTTTGAAGATAAAAACCAATATTACTTACTAGTTATTAGATTTTCTTTATCGGCATCCCAATTTTTAAACAATTTTTAGAAAAATGTATTTAGAAGTAACTTTTATTTTTATTATTTTGGTTTGTTGTTAACAAAACTCATACTAGCTATATTGTGTTCTAAACGAAGAATATAAGATGCATTTGGAGAAGATTTATTGACGATGTCTTAAAGTTTAATTTTTGGCTAAGACCATAACACGCAAGCTAAATTTAAGTCCAAGTCGAGTCTTATAGTGAGGAAAATAGCTAATTATCAAATTTTTATGAGCACAAAAATTTCCCAAATCTACAAGTAATCACAAACTTTGATATTTTTCGTATTAAGAAAGTATTTAATACTAAACCCTTTAAACCCTAATGGGGTAAAAAAAAGATCGTGAACATATACATATATTAAGACTAAACCTACCGACAGTTCACGAATACCGTAACCTACCACATGCGGTCAAATGACCGCTACTTAATAAAGACAGAGATTTTGGCCAATTCGATAGTAAAAAAAATATTTTATATATATAAATCCACTTCTCGCTTTCATATTTTGGGAGTTTTAATTTTTTTACAAATTATATCATTTTCTATTATAAATTTTCGACATATGTACGTGTTTTTCACATTTTATACCAGTATAACGAAAGTCTGAGTTAGGCGTATCAAAATTATTGACTACTTTATTATTTTTTATTTAATTTTATTGACTCTACAATGTTCAATTTGGTAAGATTTATTTATAGAAGAACCAACACCTATGTGTATCGTCTTTTTTTTATGATTTCCTACTTAACACTATTCCTACCGACACTTCACGTATACCTATTCCTACCGCGGCCGGTCAAA
>JARJDV010002120.1:0-12160 GCA_030264675.1 Anaulacaspis nigra
ATAAATGATGAAAGAAGCAAGAAATAATGTTGTATTTTACTTTTTTTATTTCGGTGACTGCTTATTACAATAATGTGCAATTTGTATGTAATTATTAATATTATTCATTACCAATTACATACAAATTGCACATTATTGTAATAAGCAGTCACCGAAATAAAAAAAGTAAAATACAACATTATTTCTTGCTTCTTTCATCATTTATTATAGCGTTTCAAGTAATAAATTGACTTTCTCTCAAAGATTTATATGTTGTTATTCAATCCACATGATTATAAACGAGAATCTCTACAACAAATGAAAAGTAACGAAAAGTTGTAAGATTTGTAATTTGTGCGCATTGCCTTATTTGATGTTAGGCTTGTTCCTAGATTTCCTTCAAATTGAATCTTCTGCTAGCGGTCTTAAGGGTCAAAGCAGACAACTCAATGCCCATAGTTTTAAAATAATGGCAAAAACGTTTCGATCGTTTGCTATTGTTGTTCTGTCGATATTCTTCCAGGTGGGCTATATGCTGCATGATCGGCATATAATCGATGGCGAATGCTTTTCGATCGCAGCGTTTGTGCAAACCGACGACGCTTTGTAACTCTCCCATGCAGTCAAACTGGGTACGTCGCCATATGCGCTCGACGGAACATGGACTAACAAAGTTCCACTTGCGCGCGGACACAAATCCTGCACTATAGGAACCTTGAAGTATAGCGTGTATCATATTCTCGCTAAACTCGTGCGCATAGCTGAAATCCTCTAGTGGACGATTCAAGTGAAATCCATCGCGTAGGACATCATCCCAGTATTTTGGGCACGGCTCAACGGTGGATACATGCTGTCCGAGTCGATTCAAAGTGTCGCACATGCAAAGAGCATCCATGCATTTCGCAATATCTGAAAGCGACATTGCTTCTTGCGATAATGCGCAGACGTCGACCACATTCTTTGCACGATTCAGTGCTCCAAACTGGTGATTCATTGCTTCGAAGCCTAGCAAGTTTGGCATATTCCACCAGAACGCAGCCAAGTCCAACGGCAATGGGAGAACAATATCATTTGGTCCATATCTAATAAATGATTGAATGCAATTTGTATGCGTTTTAGGCGGAAGCGATTTTGTGATTACGCCTGATAACAGAAAAGTAAAATCGTCATAATCATCATGACGCTCTTCAAATATGTCTGAACACATTTTAGCAAGGCGAGCTGAATCGTGTGCGGATTTATTGCATGTTATCTCTTGGCAACTGCATTCGGCGTCGCCGCCGCTTTGCAACCAAAACTGAAGCTGTAACAACGTGCGTCGGGCATCCCCATTGTTCCACTCCAGCAGTTCGCCCAAAGATTGACGGTCCACCTGCAGACCTTCTACGAGGCATAAGATTTGTAAATAGGGCGCAAGAGTATTTGCCGACAGAGCAGCAAAATTAATAAGAGGATATTGCATTATAAGTTTGTTTAGATATGGTGCGTGAAAATCGGTAGCAGTGAGGATAATTGGCCGTTTGGAAGTAAGTATGAGCTGATTTAAGGCCGAAATAAATCCTTCATCCTGGTCAAAGATGATGTCCACATCATCAATAACGATGGCACACATCGAGTTCCGCGCCTCCGTTGTCGATGGGGCACCGGTCCTTTTGATGAAGCTTTGGAACATACTATTCACATTTGTTACATCCTTATTTCGCACTTGATGCGATTGCGTTGCTTCATGCAACTCCTGTAGCAACCTTTTCCCGGTGCGCCGACTGCTGACGTTTATTTCCAAGACCTTGATGCTCAGCTCTTTACAAATTGCGTTTATGGTAAAAGTTTTGCCACATCCTGCTGGTCCACGTAGAATCATTACATTGTAAAGCAAGTCTGGTCCACAGCTAGAATCGGATTCAAAGTCTGATGAGTCGCGGCGTTTTCTTTTGTTCTGCGAGATCGAGGTCTCAATCGTGTAGTCGCACCATGCGTGCAACCAATCTCGCAACATATGCACAGCCTGCTGATTACCTATTATCATTCGCGATGACGTCGGTTTATATTTTTCAGTCCACATTAAGACATCCTCATTAGGCAATCGTTGGTGACTGTGCTGCTGGTACGTGTTCTGGGAATCCGAGTTTCGCTTTTTAGACTTCTTCGTTGAGTTCTCATCATGATACACAAAGCCATTTCGTTCACGAAATAGTTTAAAGCATCGAAATACTGGAAAGTCTGGTAATTCATCTTTAATTTGCATCAATTCTTCATCTACGTTTTCAGTGAGATTCAAGAATGTCAATTTGGGCACACACTTTCGTTCAATCTTTGTTGCTAAACAACTCCAATCGTTAGTGAGCATGATATTGGCAATGAAATGACTATCGATTAAATTTTCTTTTACTAATCTTAAATTTGCAGCAGGCAAATTCCATAATGGTGATTGACACCTTTGATAAATGTGGCTTACGCTAGGAAACTCAGATAGCATTGGGGCATTAAAGCTCCTGAAATAATAACCAAACAAAAGTTAATTAAAAGCCAAAATATATTTTATATGCAAACCTTTGTTTCTGCAGATCCTTCTGTTTTGAGGCACTTAGGATACCACTGCTTTTAGCGCTTGCTTTACTAAATATTGGGGCTAGTGGCACATATTTACTATCAACTGATTGGACTTTCACATTTTTAATATTTGTAATGTCACTTTTAGTCTCAATATACGTGTGATTTGTAAGTTTAGTACTAGTTCGTGGCGTCCTTCGTTGGAGGGGTAGCACATCACATGATAGATTTTTATTTTCCTTTTGACTATTCAGTTCAACAATTATTTCACCAACTGTTAGATCAAAATCTTTGGAAGGCTGTTTCTTTAAACTCAATGATTTCTTGCCTCGACGTGTCTTTATTTTGCTATCGTAATTATTATTGACAGTTTGACTGCTTTTACCCTGAATATTTAACATTTCTTTCATCAGAACTGCTCTTGAATTCAGTACTGTATTAATCTGCTCCTGTCTCAATGCCTCTTCAAATGGCTTAGACTTGCTTTTTGCTGCAACCATAGCTTCCAATTTCTTCTTCTGTGCCTGTAATTTACCCTTATAGTTTACTGATGACACTTGATCTTCAATTGTTGGTGATCTCTCTTTTCCTGATGTATTAGCGCCAATTACTTTATGCCTATTATCCATTAGCAAGTTGAACACATTATTCATTGACTTGGTTGGTGAGATAGCTATTGAGCAATAACTGATTAGTACTAATGAAAAGTAATATAAAACTATACATACATTCTGGGCCAGTTATCTTTTGATTATACTCTGCATCTTCCCCATTAATTAACTTATTTGTATCTAAATCTTTATACATATCAGTCCTCATAGTCCCACAACTATCTCTACACATCCTATTTAGTTTTGGATTTGGTAATTCGCCTGAAAGAAAATAATTTATTAAATATACATATAATTAGTACATACCCAATCTTATCCATACATTTCATATCAGTCTTCTGTTTATGATAATCTATATTCTCATGAAAGTCATGTCCATCTAAATTCTCTGTTGTGTGTGCATTAGAAGTTGTTGTTACACAGTTCTTCGAAATAATGGGAGACTTATTACTTTGCTTAGTTACCTTAGCAAAAGTTATACTATTTGTATCTGAACAATGTTTGTTTATTTTGTGATTGCATTTTAGATTATATTTTTGCTGCATTTGATTCATGTTAAATAAATTTTCAACTGAAATTGTCACCTTTTCTGGATCAAGATGAATACCAAAACTCCCAACAGATACATCAGATTTGAACTTTGGTTGACTCATAATTGAATTAGCACAGAGGTTTATATGTTTATAGTCCCAACATAGGTTTTATAGAATACAATTTAATCTTGCACTGGTCAGCACCGTCAGCACCATAATACCCAATAATACCGCCAATGTTATCTGAAATTAACCTAGCAGTAGTGTGCTTATGAATGCTTATAACTTGATTGGTGAAGAAGCTTCGGGATATGTCGGTATTCGACCACCATTACTATAATTTAAATATTTTAAATTACAAACTTACGCATCGGATAAACTTGTTTTGGAATATCCTATTTTTCACATTTCTTACGCTAATAAAAGTGTGTATTTCTCGAGCCATTCATTTTCTTCACATCAGTGATATTATCCTTCATCAACATACCTATGGTTTGTTGAATTAGATACGCATGCAATCATATCAGCCTTGCCTCAGGTTGACATGGTAACGATATTGTTTTATCAAATAATAAGAATTGTTATTATATTTCGGGCAAACGATTTTACAATTAGAAGCTAGCAACTCGCCAAGAGAACCTCAATTCGGTAAACCTAGGTATTGGACCTTTACTAGTAAATTGAAATGGGTGAGTGTACTAGAAGCCGAGAACATCGCCATAAAGGGGCGCGTTATGGTTTCGATATCGCTCCTGATATGGATGCAAAGACCTTCAATTCGATATCTAAACCAAGCACCAGCTACAAAACTATTGCTACCCCTGAGCAAGCAGAACCGGAGATCCATTCAACCCAAACTCCAGAGAAAGGCAAGACAACTCAAGTGTCATTTATGGCTGATCATATCCCGATATCACGTATAAGAGTGCCACCGTATACGCGAGCTGTACTGAGGCAGCAGGCACGTAAATCGGTTTCCGACACCACGAACCGGTGCTTACAAGACATTGAGCAAATGTTGGAGACGACCAATTCTTGGGTGCGCGCTGAAATGGTGGAAAACGAAGCGCGCGAAGAAAGATGCGTAAATGCACTGCGTAGAGTTACGGAACAAATAGCAAAACTGAAGTGCGATCAAGAGGAGATAGCCCTGAAATACCTACGCTCCGTACATACAGGTACGCAAACGGATGAATCTTCGTTTGATAAGCGTGATGAAGCAAAATCATCAAGTGATGAAATTGAACACAAGACACCATGAAATATAAATGATTTCATGTACATTTACATATTATATATTTATATATATTTTTTTTCAATAAATAAATTGTAAGTTAATAAACGTTCATTGAAGTCTAAGCAAGATATTTTTCTTCTAAGTAGGCCTAATCCCAGTCCATTGGCTTTCCCCAAATTTGTTGGCTTACAAAGAATAATTTTGTTTGTAAGTTAGGTTTATTTATTTTCTACTGCTGCGTACACCAAACATCGAGTCTTAGCAAATAACAAATTCCTAGTGTCGCACCAAGTAGGCTACTGGATTTAGGTGGAATGTTGTCTTTCTGATATTCGTGGGCAAATACTCAGGCTTCTGCATATTACACTACGGATTCTCATTCGAGTAGTAGAGTTTTATGTTGGCCGTAGAGAATTAATATTACTTGAATTTTAAAAACGCCTCAATAAATACCAACATCTAGACTTTTATTACTGAGTTTGATGAATAAAATGTTGATATTCCATGTCCCTCGTACTTGGTAATTTATTTCAAAAGTCCTTAGAGCAGAATTTTGACGTTCTATGACATGGCGCTATCTGCAATTTGTGGTTATGTCGTAAAATTCTGCTTGTAACGGAGCGTTTATTGAAAGCAGTCAAAGCGAAGATCATTCAGATAGTTTTACATTTAATTCCCGAAAAGTAAATAAGTGAAACGGTGATAAAATGCCCGACCATCTTGGAGATGATATGCGCAAAGTGAAAATTGATGATCCGGAGCCGGAGAAGGAAATCAAGTGTAAGTTATTGCAATTTAGTCACAGTAGTCATAATGAGTCCTTTATACGTTTTTCTTTATACATGCGTGCAGCTTTGGATGAAGGTGATATTCATTTGCTGAAGACCTACGTGAGTATTCAGGCCGATCTTTCATATAATTATGCGTAACGCATAATTATATATTGTATATTTTCACAGGGTCAAGGGCAATACACAAAAACAATCAAAACTGTTGAGGATGATATTCAAACAATTATCAAACGTGTCAATGAGCTGACAGGTATTAAAGAATCAGATACAGGTTTGGCCCCACCAGCATTGTGGGATTTGGCTGCAGACAAGCAAACTTTGCAAAATGAGCAACCATTGCAAGTGGCTCGTTGCACCAAGATAATTAATGCAGATACTGATGATCCAAAATATATAATAAATGTGAAGCAATTTGCTAAATTTGTGGTTGATCTAGCTGACTCAGTGGCCCCAACTGATATTGAAGAAGGGATGAGAGTTGGGTAAGAATATTAAACACTATCATTGTTTATTGATTGCTCACATTCTGTTTCTTGCAGTGTTGATAGGAATAAGTATCAAATTCATATTCCTCTGCCTCCCAAAATTGATCCTACTGTGACTATGATGCAGGTTGAAGAGAAACCCGATGTCACATACAGTGATGTGGGTGGATGCAAAGAACAAATTGAAAAATTAAGAGAAGTTGTGGAGACACCCTTGTTACATGTAAGTGTATTTGGTATGGCCTCTTCTAGACTATTGCTTTATTGTTCATTTCCTTATTACATGCTGCATTTATGTTTTTGTCTGTTGTGCATTTGTTGATTGCATGGGTTTGCAGGTCACAGCACAATAACAATAGCATTAAATTTCATTGGTGCTCCTGCATCTGCATATTATTTAACTTCTGAGTTGCTAATCACTAGTATTTCCGCACTATTTCTTTAGCAATATGAAACGTTTGAACTACCTTACCTGCGACAGACTTATGAGTTCAATGGTTAATTTGAAAACGAATAGAATCACTTAATTGATTAACACATTAATCTGGAATTTATTTTAAAAATAACTAGTCATGCATGAAATGAATTTCAATTACCAGGTGATTCAATGTGAATTCTTGACATTAACTTTAATAGTCATCAAAATGAATGTATTCTTTTGCTACTTATCTCAAATTTACAGATATTATTAATTAATAATTGTTTTTGTTTAAACTGTACATGCATGATAGATAATGTTGAATTATTATTGTTTTTTTTCAATGTTATGCATGCATGATATGTTTTTATAATCGTGAGCAATTAACTATTTACTGACTTGAAGGCCGAAGAGTGACCAGCTAGTTCTTTTCTCACTGACCTAATTCCTTCTCATGTTGAGCACTTGCTGGCATAAACGTGTATATGGATACTTAGCTCGTTTTTTCATTATAGCTTCGCGCCGCGCGTACACTCTGCACGTATAATGATGAGCACCTTCCTTTCTCTTCGTCCATACTTTTTATTTGAATTTCGCCCTCCTTTCTCGACCCATTGTCTATCTTTCCCGCACGAATTACATGGGAAAGAGCGAAGCTCGCCTTATTAGAATGTCTAGTGCTTCAAAAAAGTGTTTACCTCTCTCCTCTGACTTGTTGTCCTGCGCTTCTCCGTTGACCATCCAATCGAAACTGCTCTCCCACTTGTACTATTGATAGAATATGCCTTAGAACCGTTTGCGCGTATCTGTTCCCCGCTCTTACGGCTGATTTGAATTGCACCGCTGGTATCCGATTATAATATACATCGTGATAATAATGTACAGTTTACGATGAGTAACAATATTTTGTATTTGCAGCCTGAAAAATTCGTTAAACTAGGCATTGAGCCACCGAAGGGCGTGCTGTTGTTTGGCCCTCCAGGTACTGGAAAGACGTTGTGCGCTCGTGCGGTTGCAAATCGTACTGATGCGTGTTTCATTCGCGTTATTGGTTCGGAACTGGTACAAAAATATGTGGGCGAAGGAGCACGTATGGTACGCGAGCTCTTTGAGATGGCTCGTTCGAAAAAGGCTTGTTTGATTTTCTTCGATGAAATCGATGCAATCGGTGGAGCCCGCTTTGATGATGGCGCAGGCGGTGATAACGAGGTTCAGCGTACTATGTTAGAGTTGATTAATCAGCTTGATGGCTTCGATCCACGCGGCAATATCAAAGTATTAATGGCCACTAATCGCCCAGACACACTAGATCCGGCCCTCATGCGTCCAGGTCGTCTTGATCGCAAAGTTGAGTTTGGATTACCGGACCTGGAAGGTAGATCACACATTTTCAAAATCCACGCGCGCTCCATGAGTGTGGAACGTGATATCCGTTTCGAATTGCTGGCTAGATTGTGCCCGAATTCCACGGGTGCCGAGATTCGCTCTGTTTGTACTGAGGCAGGCATGTTCGCTATCCGTGCGCGCCGTAAAGTTGCCACCGAAAAGGATTTCCTGGAGGCGGTTAACAAAGTTATCAAATCGTATGCCAAGTTTTCGGCCACACCGAGATACATGACCTACAACTAATGTGTCTGCCTTCTCGTAATCGAGCTCCACGTATCCTCATCTACGAATAGTTGCAGTTTGTTTGGCATCCCATAAGCGAATATGTTTTTCATCGGCTTACTAATATAATATGATAACAGAGATTGGATTGCTTACACTTATTTGACTTAGTTCTTTAGGATGGTCAGCATCAGCTAAATGACCAGCACCAATGTCAACCAAACGAGGTCTAAATTTGTCAACAAAAATGTGCCGGTTTAGTAAGTATTCCGCGTGTTGACTACCGTTACTGCGAAATAACTGTATTGTTGACAAACGCCAAATTGTTTACTCCATTAGGTCACGGAAATTTCACTCAAATTAGTACTCCTGTCGTCTCTTCCAAATTTCGTTTGTGGTTATTGTTTGAAATTTGAACACTTACATATATGAGGAAAGTTTTAAAACAAAGAACAAACTTAGTCTAAAATGTCTATTTTATACATTTGCACAAGTTCATAAAAATATTTTATGCAGATAATAAGCAGTAACTTTGAACACTTTTCTCGTCCCGTCTTTAATGTTGGAGCGCCACTGAAAAAACGTCAGTTAACAGCTATTTAGAAGTAATAAATAATTACGTATAAATAAAATATAATCTACAATCGCTCAAATGCCATCACACAGTTGCAATATTAAATGAACCTGTAAACCCCAAATTTTTATTTAACAAAATACTCAGTCGCTCTGAGCTCCAAGCAATCTTATGCTTAATTTGGATCAGTAGTTTACGTTAGCTTAATGGCGTGGTGGTGGTTTCAGCATGGACCGCGCAGCGGATGCCAATTTTCGCGATACCACTGATGCGATATGCGAACTTCTTCTCCACATATATTCCTTGGTCTTCTCATGATTGTCCGCGCTGTCCACCCGCACCTGAGAAATACGAAATGTTCTTTATTTGTAGTGCACGCAAGATACTAGCAGTTCTGTACCTGTTTTGGCTGTAATACTTTAATCGAGTGCAACGTGGCTGCTCCTCCATGCACTATGCGTAGAGTCAACTTGCCGAACATTTCAGCGGTGGTGGCAGTAGCGCTTTTCAATTGCCTGCGATTTCCCTTGCCAAACTGTGAACAATGGTTTAGTTACTAGATTATCTATTCGACTCCTGTCGCGTCGTGCATACTTCTTTCTCCACACGAAGCGTCAAAGGACCTATCAGAAAGTTCGTTTTAACGTTCGTGTACTCCTTGAGCGCGTTAACGACGACATCTCCATCGCGCCGCAGCGTGCTTAAGCCATACAGCGTAGCTCTAGCTTTGGTGTTTTGCTTAGCGATCGATGGGTTCTTGACGTTTGTATTCCGTACCGGCTTTCGCTTTTTGCTGGGCGGCGATGCGCGCACTTCGAGTGTGACATTCCTGATCGGATGGTTCGTTTTGAAATCACTTGTCTTCGAGATAAGAACAAATGCAGGCTCGCGCGCCTCTGATTCGGTGGAACGGGCCACCTCCAGCTCACCCATCTTGTTGGTCAATTGCGGGGTGCGTTGGCGCGTGCTGTGCTTGTGCTTATTTTTCTTGTTGGCGACTTTTTTGTTGCTATTTCCTCCTTTTTTGTTACTCCCCTTCTTCGTTTTCTTGTTGCTCTTGTCGGCTGGCGTCTGCAGCTTAACGCGCACGGGGTCATAAGATTTGCCCAGTATGCGATTGATGCGTCCCAGAATATTATCAACGAAGCGGTTATACTTGGCGATGTAAATTGCCGGCATGCGCGTTTGCGTCGATGAGGACTGCAGTGCACCTGGATGGGAATCATTAATGTTTTGGCGCGCAAATGCAAGACAAAGTTAGAGGAGGTGAGAGCATCGTGCATTCGAGATGAAATAATGCAAAAAGATGTTAAGCACGGGCATTCAATGACCAAAAACGATGCGATTGGAAAAGTTTGTATGTGCGTGCGTGCGGAACAACCAATGCGGTAACATTTAAAACGCCTCGGAGCGCAGAGAAAATGCAGCTGCTGCGAGGATCTAGGTCACCCACTAGCCTTGATACATGCTTTCTTTAACATCTCTTCGACGAGCAGCTACTCGAGTACGAGGTCATCAGCATCGCGCCTATCGTGCGTCGACTCGTCCGTTCAACCGGAACTTGGGTCGTGCTTCGAAACTCGAAGAGTACGCGGCCGGAAACTGCCATAAACCGGCAGGCAGGCAGGCGGGCACACAATCAAGAGGATTAATTTGTTCATGATTGTCGGCTGCACAGCCGCACCACGAAGAGTAAACGCGCTCGCTCGCGCGCGCGACTTGGACATTTTCATAACGGTACAAATATCGGGTCAGTGGCCATTCCGGGTCAGGGTCAGAGACTACACCTTTCCATAATTTCTTCTCGGCATGCACATGAAAGTCGCGGGTTTTGAGTGCGTTCTTTGGTCATGCAGTCCGTGCCAGTGTCCGTGGTGTCAATCAGTATCATGCGGCTGCAAACAGATCTAAACAACGAAGTTAGGCGCAAAGATCGCATGCATCGCATCGAAACCCCACAACACGTGACCAAAATCAAGGCATCAATCAATCATCAAACGTTATCAAACGATTACACGCTAACTAAGCAGTACACCAACCACCAAGTCCGCCCACAATAATTCGGCGCAGGCTGCGGATGCAACAGCACACAAGCGAAATGCATTAATCAACTAATTTAGACTGAATGCGCATTCAATGACACCTTTGCAAAATCGCATGCTTGACGTTAATGCTCGTTATCGCCGATCCGTCGCCAAGTGCAACGTCACGACAGCAAAACAATTTAAATAATAGATATGTATGTATGTCTGTTGATCGTTGCACGTGCTGCGCATCGTGAACGCCGCGCATTTACGGCGCACAAAACGGTTTGGGTTAGTAACTGATTAATGCATTAGCTCAAACAAAAGACTTACTCTCGATAGCCGAGCATATATGAATTGATTAATTATTAAAAAAGATGCATTAGTCTAGATAAATGTCACACACATATAAATGTTTGTTATCATCATGATCTCGATTATTATTATGCAGCGTGCGATTATGTACACAGTCAAAACAAAATACATAGATCGAAGAGAACAACGTTGTGAAGAAGGAGCGAGTTTTTCAAAGGTTCGTTCAAAGACAAAATAACTCGTTTAAGTTCAAGTGGTTTATAATTTCTATTAAAATTGTTTTGTACAAAGAAAGAATGCGCGTCAACGGCATTTGCAAATGCGTTGCGCATAGTACAAACGGCTTCGTCATAATATTTATTACTTGTTACGATTGACAACAGGGGACAAACTTTTGGTGATGTTTTGCGTCTGTCTGCCACTTATACCTGTGACATGTACCTAGTTTAATGCAATTGAATTAAGTTTTGCTCGATTTTGTTCATTTCTTTCATGCTGAATGCTTCTCTATACGAAAGTTAAGGAGGATTGCACGTTTAAATAAATAAATATTTATAAATAAGTAAAATAAATAATCAGTTAATTAAATAGAAATAAATTAAGGGAATGCTACATTATTTAAGTTGGATTGAGCGTCGCGCTAACAAGCAAAAAATTAAAAAGAGTAATTTTAAATTGTGCTAAGAGCCTAAATAATGTTTGTCGCGTTTCAAGTGAATCGAAATCTTTTGCTTGTCTCATCGCCTAACTGAATGTATTATTCGTTGTGTTCTCGCTAAATGACATTTGGATTACTGATTGCGTCTAGCCATAGCGTCAATGCTAGAGAGCAGGCAGCATTCGTAGCAACGGCCTACCGCGCCTTGAGACTGCTCGACGCGTTTTTGCGGCTCTTGTGGTGTTGTTGGTGGTGATTGCGTAATTTGTTGTTGTTTTTCTTGTGATGTGTTTTGCGGGATTTCGACTCACGTGATCTCTTTGCCTCGATGACGTCTTCGAGATCGGTATCGTCGTCGTCGTCGTCATCGTCGTCGT
>JARJDV010002126.1:0-11046 GCA_030264675.1 Anaulacaspis nigra
CACAAATTGCTAAAAGATATTCTAATAATTTAACTCATTGGAAGGCTATAATTTAATATCTATTATAATAAACCATATTCCAATTATTTCTGCGCGCAACATGCAGCACAATTACGCCAAACGTATTAAATATGCAAGAAAGCACTGTTAATCCACACACGTATTTTTGTTTATTTTCATCATCTGTGCGCATTCCTAATGGCTCTTCACACGCTTGGCGCTCAGAATGTTAATTACAATCATCGCAGGTGACTAATTATTGTCTATTAATGTGAGACTTTTATTATTACAGTGATACCTTCTATTAAATTACACACCTATCATGCGCTCGCCTATCAGGCAATAGTCGTGTTTGTTTTTTCTCACTCATTACACCTCACTAAACTATGGAGAGCTGGTGACTTTGACTCGACTACGCCAAACAACGTCGATTGCTGTATGTGTGCTCGACAAATTGTTTAATTGAAATGTTTTGTGACGAAAACTGAAACGCACGAACAATGTATGCGTCACGAACGATGTCACTTTAAGCGCAACTACTAATTAGCGATTAGCAATTAGTGACTTTGAAAACTAACAAGCCCAAAGCGTTCAATTAAACAATTTACGAGCGGAAAGAATTTGAAATATTTCAACTGCGTTCTCACATCGAAAGAATGAATGAATGAATCGTTCTCAGATCATGTCTAATTAAATTGCTTGCGCACTTTATGAATTTTTCGTCAAGAATTTTAATTAACACGTGCGCAGGAATGTGGCTAATGCGCATGCGTTGCTTGTTTTGTCAGAGCGGGAGGACGCACTTATCTGAAAGCGAAATCAAAACGTATGCAGAGATAATTGCAGGGCATAAAGAAAATATCAGTCGATTAAAGCGCATAAAGATTGCCGCGCATGCGAGCCAGCGAAAAAATGGCCAACTTTTTCGATCGTTTATAAACCTACATCACGTTGACGAGTGCAGCAACAACCAGGCGGCAAGTGGTTGGCGGATCGGTGCTTCAGATGCAAACGCGAAGGTCATTAGCATTTTCCGTGCATTAACGTTGTTAATAAATCTTTATCGAACACTTATCGCCGGTTTTTAAGTAGGATCAGCGAGACGAAGACGACAGCGACGAAAGTGCGCGCCGCGCACGCTTTGTGTCGTAGCAAATAAAACGCTGAAAAACGCTGACGTTAGAATATCATCTCGAGCTGTTTTATTCGCTTGCATCGCTTGTGCGGAAACTCAAGTTTCCTTTGTCGTCGCGTTTGCTCTGTGCGAAGGGTGATGATTGGCGCTGACCCGGAAATGGCAACCGGAATATGCTCCAACATATTCTTCACCCCTCTTGAATGTGGACACTGAATAATGCATTTGCTTTTTGTGATTTTTTTATCATCTACTTCAAACTGCACTCATTCTTTGTCGTTCGGCGCGTTTTTCGGGGAGAGAAAAGAAACAAAATATTCAAAATATTTATTTAATTACTTGTTGTCAAACAACCTCTCTTACCTCTTCAAACGTAACCTTTAATCGTTAATAATTCTGCGTTTCGACTGCACGCCGAACAATTAAAACTATTCGAGGAATTGTAAACGAATTAAAAAATTCCACGATGTGGAGCACTTAAAGGGTAGCTTGCGCACCACCGAGAAATCATATGCTACATGCAGATAATAACCACGCACGCGAATGCGTGGGCTATAATTAAAAGCGAACCATCAGCAAGTCGGGTTCCCATGCGCCGTTGGAAATTAGGGCCAGTCGCGAGAGTGAGCTTAACCCTCTTTGCCCGTAAATTATCGCGCGCTCATCCCGGCGAAGCGAGCGAAGAAGAGAGAGGTCGAATCGTACGAATAATGCAAATAGTGCAAGAAGCAAAACGCAGGCAGATGATGGACGACGGCATGCTCGACGCGTCGATTTATTTATTGGTGGCAGTCGCACTTCATCTAACGTGCATTTAACATCTCAAGACACGATATTAATTATATATTATTCGAGCGTAGTCTGTGATTTTCTCAAATATATGTGTATATCTGGGTTAGGACGCGCGCGCTGCCAGTTGGCGGATGATTGAGGATCTCTTGCGTTCGCATGCACATCGCATCGCACGTCCGTATCCATCCTGCGGCGCGCAAGTGCCAAAGAAATAAATAAAGCGCACTTAATACGCTTTTAAATATCACTTTAAAGGGTTGCACAATTATTCAATGTCATTGCGTTTAATGCACCCTCAGCACTTAAATAATTTGGAATAAATCGACCGTTTGCCGTGCGTTGCTGCGCCTCACACAAAATGCCCTTGAGTTAATATCATTAACGCGTGTGTATTTTTGGAATTGTGGCGCTTTTCGGAAAACAACCTCTTCGTGGTTGGTGAAAAAACAAGTTGTGGAGTTTATGATGGACAGGATAATAACGCAAGTCTTCCTGTTCGGTGCAATGTCGGCCAAGACGTCACTCAAGCCGGCTTAACTCGGTCTCAGATCTGGATGTTATCTGTCAACCGAAAATAGACAAAAGAAACCACCAAAAACGAGGTAGAGAATTAAACGCGAGGCGAAACAATTACACGTTCACACTCGAGTTTGCAACTTTTACACGAAAAATTACATTCCGTCTCAAATGCGCTTGTAAACTACGTGTACGTGTACAATCGGAACAAAAGTGTTCCTTTTTTATTTGCCATGTTGTTGTTGTTGTTGTTACTGTTGCGGTTCATTCCCTCGTTGAAGGTGGCGATACTAATTACTGTACTTGTTGTTATGTGGATTAACTCGAAACAAAAAGATCTCTATCGGTTCTTGTACATTCAATCAACCATTTGGCATTTATTGTTTCATGCTCCGGTTGGAAACGGGGAATAGGTAAATAGAAAAAAGCTATATCATTCTCAAGAAAATGATAAATGAATACCAATTAAAATTAATTAATTAATTATCAGGCATGTCGTAATTGAATAATATCGAGGTGGAAAACTAATTAAATGCCTTATTTATGATATATAAAACTTGAGTTTGCTTGCTCGCTGTAATCTTGATTGCATTTTCTTTATTTTTGCTTCTTTTATTTTGTATCATCGTATCACGTTCTTGCATGCTTTCGCCGAGGCGCGCGCTTGATGATAAAGATTACATTACGGATGATGGGTGTGGCCGAATGTAATTTCCGTTTTTATAGCACGCTTTTCTTCTTGTTTTCCTTGGAAAATGCAAGCATCTCTGAATTCATCAGCGAAACTATTCCACCCACTCGTCCATTAATGCAGGACGCAGAAAATATTAAATTAATTCTCTTGAAATTAATATTCATGCTTTTATATGATATTTATAATGATATTCTTCATACAGTCTTAAATGATTTGCTTTATTTTCACTTTATTCTCTTCTTAGTTGTAGTTGGTTATTCAATACAATAAAACAATAGCGACGAAACATATTGAGCATTGTCTACAAATTGTATATAATAGCGATATTAAAAAATTCCTCTTGTCCGTATCGATATCGCTCGATCAATTTGTTCGCGTCTTTCGATTTCTTCCGCTCGCGGTGCGCGTCTTGAATGCGGTACGTGGGTGGAGAACGCACGTGCTTGAGGGTATCATTGTCATGGGACACGCGGATGACCATAAAATCATCGCATCACGACAAGCGTCATCAGCAAGAAACTTTGAATCTTGTGAATCTTGAAGATTTTTTTACTTTTATTCATTCTGTATGGAATTGTTTCCAATAATTATTGCAATTTTTCTTCTTTTTTCAGCTGCTTTCTGAAGGGCAATTGTGTTGTAATACAGGTGGATTTCTATGTGGGATCTGTTTTTATTCGAGCTGAATAAATGCATGAAACAATTATCATTCACAATAGTGAATGTATGCGCAGACTATACAAGTGCAAACGGCGTAAAAGGTACGAAAATTAAAATTCAACAACACTAATGAGTGTTTGGCGTGTTGGGTGTTCGGGCTTTTGAAGTCTGACGCTCTTCATACAATCAGCACACGATTACAAAATAACAATAATAAAATGAGTGCTTACTTAGTAGGTAGTCGCTATGATTCAATTCAAATGAAAATTTATTATTAGTCTCTTGATTAATTTATTACCGAGCAGGTTACAATTTTATTTACGCGCTTAAATATGGCATCATTTGAATAAATAAAATATTTTTAGATTACCGAAGCAAAGTGACCTAAATCAATGAACATATTTGAAATAATACGGTAAATAGTATTAGCGCACAACACGCGCGATGCATTTATTCAACATGCACTTCCACTTCGCTTGATCGTGTTGTTGATTGCCGGCCGTTTGCATAAACTACACATTGCAATTGCACGCGCGCGGCCAATTGAAAATGATTTGAAATTGTAATTTCAACGGCTGCGGCTACGCGCATTATTCAATCCTGCGCCGCCGCGTCGGGATTTCGTGAACTGCTGCGCTGCGCACTGTAATTAAAAAATCTTCGACGTTTCGTATAAATTATCGACTTCCTTCGATTGGCGCGCTTTCGCTTCGCATTGGCGCATCGACAGCCGGCCAACCGGCTGATTTTATTGATTGATACATAACGGCATATGGCTAATCGCTGATCTTGCCACGATTATTTTGCTCTCTTCACTTACCCACTTTACGTTCTTTCGATATTAATATTGAACGTTCAATTAAATTTTTCCTTTCCACAAGTGGTGTGAGCGTGTGTGAGAAATGTCTAAGTTTATTGTTTCTACAGTAAAATCAATACAGATTTCTTAACAAGCTAGTAGCTCGAATTAGTTTGTAGCAGTTGTAGTAGCAAATAAGTTGAGGAAACAAAACCGTAACGCCGTTAAGTCGTATTGCAACGATTAGCCTCAAACTGTAAATGGTCCAGAAGCAACTAGCCGCAACGGGCTTGCTGAACGATTAGAGCGAACGTTGCTGAAAAGCGAGCTTCGGTCGAGGAAAAATGCTAGCCGCGTCTTTGCAACTAAACACGACAATTAGGCGCATGAGCCTCCGCGCGCGATTCTGTGTACATTGCACGGTTGCTGCCGAACGCGATCCCTTTGAGTAATTGCAGAATCGAATCACGGATTGCAATCGAACGACGACGACGTGTGTTGTTGCTCATAGGAAACGGTGACGTTCGCTCACGAGACGAGCGTGGTTCGAATGCATCGAAATGATAGGTTGTGCACATCGGAAGTTGAAATTTTACTCGCATAATTTCACATAACTGGACCGACAATCATTGCAATGTGTAAATTATTCGCCGCAGATTCGTGCAAAACGCATTTCGCAAAGTCTCTCATTGACTAATTAAATTCATGAAGCTATAAGTTATTAACTAACTGTATTGGCTAAGAGTCTGTAGCCATTTATTAATTTTATTAATGGAATGGGCGATCTATAATTAAAATTTTATTTTACTGCACTCGTGGCTGTTATTAAGGCGAAAATATCGTTAGATCAACACCTGATTTCAACCCTTTTTATTCGTGAAAAGCATAAAATGTGTTTCGTTCAGTCGACAAGACAATACACCTGAAAAAATTGGGGTAAAATCTAGGAATAAGTGGTTCATGTAAAAACCGAAACCAGCATGCCAAGCAGCAGGACATCTGTCGTCTTTTGATTATTCATTTCCTTGCTTTTAACCTCATTATAATAAAATTATCTTCTGTTACAGAAAAGGCCAGAGAAGGCAATTTCAAGCAGCTCGCCAACCACCGTGCAGCAGCGGGCAACAATGCGCCACCATTTTTCAGGTTAGTCTTTTTTATTATTATCGTAATCACCTCTGTAGAATATTTCATTATGCATAGTGCAACTTTCCTTAACAACTTTTCTTCACTCGCGCACGACTCGCTCCGATAACTTTATCCAGGAAACTTTCGGAAAACTTTTCCTCCAACTATAAATTGAACAATCATAAAATACTTGACAAATCGGAATAGCCATAAAGAAATAATTATTATCATTACGGTAAATAACTTATATAATACGCAATTACTTTATTGGTTTCTGCAATACCGAGTCTAGAAAGGTAGGTAAAGTAAATGCTTAAGAAGTTGTAACATATATTGAACGATTCCTTTAAATACTCTCCAAGACTTGGATGACTCTCCGGTAATTGCGCTTCCTCTTCGGTCAATAAAAAGCGATCGAAATTTTATTTTCGTATTATTTCGCTGTGAGCACTCGAACGATTATCATAATAAATTACCAGCGCGGCACCGTTTGCACCGTTTTTCATATTTATCATAATTCCACGTGTCTGACGATAATATTTCACTACTTAGCATACGCTGAATTTTAATTATTTCGCGCATGCACCATGTCATGTCAATAAAACTCTGACAGCTTTATAAATATTCAATTTGCACGCAGAATTTATATGTGAGCTTTTTAAATTTATGTTCATTTAAATGATTTCGATAGTCTGGTGAAAAACAACGTTAATCAATTGCATCATCCAAGCACGAATTTGGTTATTCGTTTGAGGTACACTTTGTATACGAGACGGTACGATTTGTCAGCTTGGTGCCAGGTAAATACTTTAATACGAATCAATTAAAGCTAAATTTGCATTTTGTGTGTATGCTGGCTTAAAGTTATACCTCTTCGTACCTGATGCAGAGCGTTGCGAAAAGGCGAGCGCAAAATTGCAACCTTAATGACATTTTAATATCGCTTAGAATATCACGTCCACCAGTGTGCAAACAGTATTTTTATCACTGAACTAAATTAACGAGCACTTCTAATGATGCAGGACTAATTTTAAAACATTTTTCACATTGCAAATACTCATTTTTTGCCGCGTTTTCATTTAAGACTTTTATTAATTGTTCGGCAATCAGTCAATGCGAAAAACATCATTAAAAACACTGACAGAATCAGACAAGAGCAATTGTGGTGTTTTTCCGTGAACGAATAAATAAATTCCGCATACGCGATGGCGCAATTAACGAGGGGCTCATTATCATTACTGGTTTCCAAATGTCCGCAAGGTATGCGTAACTATTGCCGTGTGCATATTTCGCCAATGATATGATAATTTAGTCGTTTCGCTTCGGCGAGCTTACTTGTTCGTCCATCGCACGTATGAATGCATATGGCTGAGGTGTGCGCAATTGACGGCAAAAAGGTAAAGAAAAACGCGAGCGAAAAGCGTACTTACCTAGCTTGGAAACGATCCGTGCTGAACAAAGCGCCAAGCAAGTGTTGCAATGAATGAAATAGACGAAGGGTAAATTGATAAACGTGCCACTTCCTCCCCGACGCGACGCGGAAAACCGCCAAACACGCAAATTTGCGGCCAAGTCCTCGGGAAAACCCAGTACGAGCTTCTTTTTTGTTTGCTCCCTTGCGTTTTATACACGTCCACGGACATGTGCTTTGAACATGCACTCCGCTCTTCGATGCATGTATGTAGTGCGTGTAGTGCATCGTTGGCTTGCCGTGCGAATAATTGTTTACAATGCACTTAAACTGTACTTGTCCGATAAAACGGAGCGAACTGCGTCATAATGAACGGCATTCATGCCAGCCGATTATGTTATTAAAAGCTGTTTGATTCGGTGCAACGCTATTGCCGAAAAATGCGAGCGGAAGTGGAGCTGACACTAGAAAATCAATTTGTACGCGCGTTATTTCATTGCATGCCAAAAAGTTTGCGATTATAGGAAGTCGGTAACTTAATCAGTTTTATTAGGCAGACATGGCCGCAAAGAGGAAATCACTTAATTAATATTATGGCAAACTTTACTATGATGTGTTTTATGAGTGGAAATATAATGAAAGATAATAATTAACATCGACAAATTGCGCGGTACGGCTAGTAATAAGAAATAATTAAAAGTAATTGAGTTCGTTTGTTATTCTTCTAATTTATTTTTTCTGCACTCATACACTCATCATCATTATTACCCATATATTAAATTATTCATACGAAATAATTAAGATGGCAAACGAATAATTTTTCTATCGGAAATATTTAATTCGAATTTCGATGAATTTTAAAATCTAGGTTACTAAACCAAACCGCAAGAGTTTTCTGGCGTAAATTATGTGAAAAACAACAAGCTGAACATGTTGGCTGTTCTGCATATTTCTTGGCGATTAGAGGTGTATTATAACGTAAGGGTAAAACCCCTCGGGGGGATGCATATTTTGTACGTTAAACAATTCCTAGGAAGCGAGCATTCAAAACCGACTGCAGATGGGCAGAGCGGATGGAGTTCGATATTGTGTGTCTGTGGTTTTCCATGCTCGTTCGCGTTTTGTTTGAAATCCAAGTAAAACTAATAAAAGTAACGATTCCCAAACAGGCAGTCGACACGAGATTCCGTAATTATCTTTGTTGAAAAAAGCGCCGCGCTTTTTGTCCTTCCCGGTGCGCTCTGTCTGCTCTTGCTGCACGTTGATCCACTGCGCACTACGTGTATGTGGATAAATTCACAGCTAAATAATATAAAATGCGCGCACCAGCCGCACGAGTGAATGATACACGCGCTGAAGAGCTGAACGAACGAGGCAACGTGCATGTAAGTGCTTTGCAATGTGCTTTTCGAGAGTTTGAATGATGCCGCACGAAAGCTGCGAGAATGCAGCCAACATCAGTCAGCGCGCGCGACATAAAGCAATTTAATTCGAGCCGCAGACACAAAAAATGTGTGTAATGACACGTCTTGTTACTCGCATTAGCGTAGGTCAGGAATTTCATCACGCGTTTCATGCTCGCGTACTAATTTCTAACGTTTTTAAATCGCTTAATAAATAGCCTCTTCATTTATGTTTTAACGGATTACAAAGCTTGTTTTATTCGTCATTTTATTGCGAGAAATAAATGAACATAATAATTGCACACGTCGAATTAATTTCTTGCGTATTACCGTAACGGATTTTCCGCATTCGTGCTACTTAGTACATGGAAAAGTTATTATTCTATTATTACGAGTTAATTCGATTGATTGACTACGATTACGAAACAAAATAGAACTTTTGCTTAGAAGTTGTGCGCACGTACCTACCTACTTGTGAAGGTTGTGTTCCTAGATTTAGCTAGACTTCATCTATGAGATAACAATTTCATTATTAGGTACAATTTATATCTAAATGAGAATCACGAACACTTTCATAGGCTTTATAGTCTTTGGCAATGAGCTGAAACCTGTTGAAGATCATGTCTAATAATGGAATATGAGTTTTACAAAGCGCGCGAGCAAAGGTAGAATTTATTAATTTGCTCGAAATAAATCGAAATAAATTTTATCATTAGATATTTATTGATAAACTTCTTGGAAGTTGTGTTCCAACTTGGAACGTGGTACCCATGTACGTAATAAAGTTATGAGCAAAATACGAAGCGTATTACACGCGGGAGAACGATGGAAGTTCGGGCCAAAGTTTTCAAGCTCGAGAACCGATTAAACTTAATATCACGTACGCGCGCTGGTTATTGCTCCACGGTTGGCGTTGCAGCGATATTCGATTTTTTTATCGATCATCTTTTCGATTATTATCGATAATTAGCTCCACCTTGAACTTGGGATTTTGATTAGAAAACGTGCTCGAACGCATGCACAGTGTCTTAACTTAACGTTCAGTTCCATCTCGAGCAATCGATTAACCGAATCATATTCTGCGCGCCGCACGGCCTCACCTGAATTTCGTAGAAAGCAAATCAAAATGGATACTCGAGCGTAATTTCTGGTTGGGAATCTTTCCATAATAACTTCACTCGTGTACGCGCTCATTTTGTAATGAATTTGTTATAGAAAATTGCTCGCTCGTTTATTTGCATGCTTTTGATGAGATTATATTTAATGTCATCACATATTTATATGGTTGTGAATACAAATAAACGTACCGATAATAAAATGACGCTTTTGTATGCGAGAGGACAATCACCGATTTTCCTTTTTCCGCTTTGCTTCACCGCTGATTACTCGGATGCTGGCTAATGCTCGATGTGCATGCCGTGCGGCAAATTAAAATGCTATTAAACTAAAGCTGGTGTTGATGTGTGTTCCAACTATTCATATCAAAATTAAACATCTCATTCTATCATTCGAAAAAGTCAAAAAATCGGCTTTGGAATTTTGGTTTAGATGTGGCGTGATTGTTTAATGCGTATGCAAAATGCGGTCGTAGATTGTGATTGTCATTCACATGTGCGGTGTCATCAATTTGGAGAAGCCAACCGCACTCTTGCGTATTGTCCACGGATCGAAGGGATCGCAATATGCGGTCGACACACTGATACATCATCTCATTAGGCCAATAAATACGAGATGCGTATTGCTGTGCGCGTTTTCGCTGGCTCACATAGTTGATATGTGTCGGTGGGATCGCTCTCGATGGGGCATATTCCATTATTCAAATGCCTCAGCACACGACGTCGCACGCGCTTCATGTCGGGAATAATGCGTTTGCGGTAGCAGGAACTCCTGCTGGGCGCGCTCGCCTCCCCGCAGCACTATTTAACGCAAGCCTCAGCACTCGTCCAAGGAGCACAAGGCATTTGGCGCTCACGCTTTAGAATAAAGTAACAATGCGTGCTGGCACACTTTTGACTCGTGCTTTGTATTTCCATCCTTTGATAATATTTTAAAAACTATTAAATTATTTTCAGCTGGAAATTGCAATAATAATTGTCGTATTATCTGCACTATAACACGCAATTTCTTACTTAGTAAAATTGACTTAAATTTAGCGCGCGTCTTATGGTGCGATAGTTGCTGATAGTGTGAATCAACTATCAGCAATTTTGTTAGCAACAAAATTACTAATTTACCTATATCCTTTGTTTAGTACTCAGTATCCCTACTTTAAGGTACTTTAATGTGTAAACAACAACGAAAATTATAACCAAAAAATTATATTAAAATAGATTTCTTACTAATCTTTTAACAATTAAGATGAGTCTTATCGATAGGTGCCTTATAACTTCTTAAAATCCAAGTACAACAACTAGTAAAGTAACAACGACCCAATTGAATGAAAAATTGAACATAAAATCGCGTTGAAAAGTGTAAAACCACAAACCCCATTAGTTATTCTTTGTTATA
>JARJDV010002129.1:0-15461 GCA_030264675.1 Anaulacaspis nigra
TCCCGGATGTGTCGTCTTTAAGATCTTGCTCCAACGAACGGAAGTAGGCTACACAATGTAAAATGTAAACATGTTTTGTTGTCGACTGATGGTCAAAACACTTACCACTTTGATAAGCAGTGTTAATACAACGGATTTCCTCGTTTGTCATTGAGCACATGATTTCAATCAAGGTCTCTTCGTTGGTGCCTATGCCACTTACAGCGTGATGCAGCTCCTTAGCATAAAATGCAGGAAGTGGTGTCATTAATGCAACAATTAAGTCTTCAAATTTACCACTTGTTTCACTCTTTAAGTCTTTCACCAAATCCTGTTTGAGAATAACTTATTAGTTTGAGGAATGAATGATTTCAATCATTTTATTATTACCTTGCCATACATTGTTTTGAATTGCAAGGCAATTTCCAAGCGTTGTGCGTTGGTTCGGCGACCAAGAACATTAATGATGGCTTTTTCATCAGTACCGAAGCCCTTCATAGCTTTTCTCAAAATTTCTGCATCAGCTCTTGGGTCAAATGGTTCGGCTGGATGCAAAGTTGGTGTGTACTGTAAGAAAAAGAATATTTTAATAATAAGATCGGTTTAAAATATTACCGTTCAAATTTAAAATCAATAAAGTTCAATACTTCAGTGTCCATTCTGGAGGATTACCTATGGAATTATAAAATTTGAAAAGTTTAAATATTATTTTCAATCTAACTGCACTGCACCAGTGGCAAAACAAGACATGCAATGCAATAATTATTTTAATAACAGGCAATGCTGAATTATCATTAAGGGTATCACTAACAACGGAAGACTGGTGTTTATTATGCCACGCGATCAATATTTATCCAAACCCATTAAATTGATTTTCATTATCATTAGTGCAATTAACTTCAGTTGATTTAAGATAGTGCGCTACCGATGTTATCAATGAACTATAAATGCACTAGTTAAAAGTTTAAGTGTGGGTTATTACGGTGACTAATTTGTTAGCATCAAACCATATATGAATACGAATGATTATTTAAATTCAGGGTCGCATGGGAAAAACAACTTTTTTAGTTGACCTTAAATAATGGGTACAATTTATATGTTGGTGCAACTATTGATTATCACGTGGCAAAGCAATTTATAAACGAGACTCGTGATAACATTTGAAACACATCAAATTATATAAGACTCGCTAATGTTTTCGATATCCTCTGGATAGTACCAGTTCGTCTAAGTGTTTTTTCTTCTTTGATAAATGAATCATTTTGGAAAAGTATTCTCACCTTTGGTTCGCGTTGAGCGGTGTTATGCGATTCGCCACCTCCGGCACCAGGATAAACGGGTACAGAATTTGGAGGTGGCGTATAATGAGGTGTATCTGATGGCGGAACGTATCCGCTTGTCATTGGGGGTGCACCAGGATAAGCACCTGGCGCGCCACCCGGGTATCCAGGGCCAGATGGATATCCAGGGTTACCACCTGGTGCAGTGGGATATCCAGCACCTGGTGGATAACCGCCTGGGCCAGGGTACGGGGGGAAGCAACCTGTTTGCGGCATACCACCACCATAGGGTTGCGGCATGTACATTGGTGTGTTAATAGGCATGCCAACGCTTGGCGGGAAAATGCCTTGTGGCGCGTACGGCGATTGCGGATATGATGGATACGGCATTCCTCCTTGCTGCGGATAAGGCGGCTGATTGCCGTCCGGCGTCTAGACAAAATCAATAAGGCGTCTGTTATTGTTTTTCTTCTCCGTGCGCACCCATACGCAAGGAGTATTTGAATCGTATAAACGACGAAAAATACACATGTAGGTGAATGAAATACAGTGCACTCCAATGAGCGATAGAGAACACGTACAAATACGCACTTTGCCAAGGTACAAATACCATATCAATTGTGTCAAATAAATATAACGGTTGGACGCATTACGCAAGTAGAATAATGTGGAAAGTTTTATAATGGTAAACACAGCAGAGGTGCAAACATGTGAAGCATACGAAATGAGTTTGCTTGTAAAGTTAATTTTCACGAAAAGCCCGCATTAGGCTAATTAAACGCGTACAAACGAAACGAATTTTGTGAGTTATTAGATCAGATAAGCCAAAAGGCGGAGCGAAACACGCGAATTAATTGTCACTCACCTGTTGATACGGTGGATAAGACATTTTGTACGTCCTTTTTGCTTGCTTTAATACGTATATAAACACACTAAAAACACACACTACGTGCACTTGCACCGGGATGCTGATCGTATTTGGTGTTCAACAACAAAACTAGTGCTTGGAAAAGGTTGGTAGTGTTTCTCCCAGATGGATGAATCACAACCGTATTTAATTTGCGCTCTGGAAACAACACCCGCGACGTCAAAACGATAATGCGTGACGTGTGTCGAGACAATTGGGTTTGTTGTGCAATAACTACGGGAATCCTACGAACCGGTGAAACACGACGATGAGTGACGCGTTTAAAGCTGCGGATACGGTGAATACCACTCGGTTGTTGGTTTCCAAGCGAGCGCACTGTATTTAGTACAAGGTCAAATTTGTTTAAATGTGTGCGAATGCGCATTTACTCGTTAGAGAACTTAAAATTTTATTTATAAAGCGTGCAGTACGATAGGCAACTCGTGGTTCTACGTAGGATAAATGAGTAGCACAAATAGAAAATATGATGTATATATTGAACATACATAAATTATGTTTTATTTACTTTTCATTAACGCACAAACATGCAATATTTAACCTTGGCTGTAAGAACAATTGATCTTTAATCATTTGTTCGACAAATTGGCATCGTAATAATATCCTTCACCTTAAGTATATTTAATCTACAATCGCAAGCAAGCATCTCTTGTAGTCTCCGGACGTGTCACTCTGTAAAAATAGTTTGGTCGTAAAGGGTAACATAAAAGTTAAAGGAAGTACTCATACCCTGATCCATTCCGATAGGGATTTTTCATATTTCGCCTCAAAGACTTGCTTCAATTCGCCCAAATCAATTTCCGATCTCGAGACGATAATACGGATTAGGGTGCGATCGTCTGTACCCATGCCCTCCATGCTCTTGTAAAGTCTTTCGGCTAAGTAATCCATGGGATCGCGTATGCAGTGGACGAGATCCAAGAGAGCGTCCTTGACGTTTCCGGAGAATTCATTTTCGATAGCCGTTTCAATCGGGTGACCCACAAGGTGTTCGTATTCGTCGAAAATCGTTCGTAATTGCGGACGGTTTCTTTGGCACATGACCATGTTGAAGGTTGACTCATCGGTGCCGAACATTAATTCCCCGGCGCGAAGTAGTGATTGTGCGTCCGCATAGGCCAGATCTTTGTTTACTTCATCACTTTCGTCTCGGCCACCCTAAAAATGCGATCGATAAATAAACGTCCTCGATAAATTAATTGAATACGTACAACTGATAAGGACACGAAGAGACGTTTAAGGGTTCCGGAAGTGTCGCCCTTGATATCAGCTTCCAATGACGATTGATACACTGCAGAGATATTGAAATTAATTGCATTGCTGAATGCATTTGTATAGAGAGGCCTTACGTCCTTCATAGGCGTCTTTGATGGCAATCACTTCAGCATTTGTGTGAATTGTAAGAATCTCGGTTAGGGTGCGTTCCTCGGTTCCCAAGCCACTGATGGCTTTATGCAGCTGCTTGGCTTGAAATTCGGTGGGGTTCATCATTAGGGCGACGATAACGTCTTCGAAGTTTCCACGCAATTCGCTCTTGAGTTCTTTAATGAGATCCTTTCCGTACATAGTCTTGAATTGCGCGGCAATTTCGGCACGTTGTGCATTCGTGCGGTGCGTGATGATGTCTATGATTGCCTGTTCATCGGAGCCGAAACCCTTGAAGGCCGTCTTCAATGCTTCAGCATCTGCTGATGGATCGAACGGCTCGGCTGGTAATACTGTTGGCTGCAATTGAAATGTCTATTAGGACACTTTGCACCAAAAGAAATTGATTGGTTTTGCATGCTAATTAAACGCTGCGGTACTTACACTATACGCCATTGTATGAGTTATGTGCGTTCGCTGAGTATCAATGAATTAGCGCCCACCAACTTGACGAACGACTACTGAACTTGTTTTATATTTATCCGTACTGGACGCGTCAGCGACCGGCTCCTCGTACACGACGTGCGGTTTACTGAATGTTGTGCTCCCCGGAACGCCACCTTTTCATCCGAAATGTAGATATACAAGTTTTCAAATCCGCTTTATCGCGTTGTTCGCCGCATTACGATGGCGCGATGCATACGTACATATTTTCGTTTTATAATATTCATGTTCTCGATCTTTTTTCAGACGTATCTATTCTATGAGCTGAGTAATGAATCATGTAGTATGAATAATGTGCTTGGAGGTTGTTGATACCAATTTGATGTGGTGCAAATTGAACCATTCATGCCTATTAATAGATTAAGTCAATTTACTCAAGTTGATTAGAGTTGAATTCACTTGACATGATATTGTTGAGGATAAAAGTAATTTGCGTTTAATATTTTATAGATCACATTTGAAAAACTTTTGTGCATTTAAAAGGACCATGGAACATAACGTAGGATTTTGAATTTCTCGATGAGAAGTTGAACATAATGGGATAGTCGCCGGATGGTATTTCTGGCTGCATATCTCGAAGCCTACGAAGATGTATTAAAAGATTTCTCTGCTGAGCTTCACAAGTTTTCAGATAAACTTTGATAATCTAAAATAAATTTGTTGATAATCCAAAAATTCAGGTACATTCGTCATATATTTCATCAGTTTTGCTTCCGTTTTATAACTAGATTCTTTAAGATTTGGATCAGTAGAATATGAAAAAGTTATAGACTAGATTGAGTAACTTTTAAAATAATTTATTTTCTATTAATAACAGTCACAATACATTATTCCGTTTATCATATGTTCAATCATATTTTCCGAATTATAATTCACTGGATACGCGATGTGATAGCTTAATGATTAGATATTTTCACAATGGAATTGTTTAAATTATCTAGTATTTCATTAATTTGAATAATTGATATTAATTGTTCTATTTTCAACTGACATTTTCTTCGGTTTATCTCCTTGCGTCTTAATGTATTCGAAATAATATTTAACTATTGTAGTAATTTACAGCGTTTTTCATATTTGTTTTATTTGGATTTATTGTCAGACACCTGACTGCAAACTGAACGTAATTACACAATTTACATACATACGTATTATAATATTCATTAGTTACTTATAATAATATTTTTCCTATAAAATTTTCAATAATGCTTCGAATGGAAAGCCCAAGAATATATCGTGTATTTGATATGAAATTAACTGTCAGGTTTATTCAATTATCGATTGTCTAATAATTCAGCGTGGACGAAGGAACAACAACAGTAACAAATCATTTGCTCAAGTAAGAAACTTAAACAAATCTTATAATAAATATAATAGGCGGATATGCGAATGTTCATATTTATATAACATCTTAGTAATTTTTGCCCGATCTCAATCATATATCTTACAGTACACTCGCTTTCATTATTCATTATTTATTTCTTGCATCTTTATTTAAATAGTTAATAAGTAATTCATCATTTTTTGTTCATCATCGTTTCTAAGAGTTTTTGTTTAATATCACTAATCAAGTGTTCTAGCATTATATTCTCAACTAATTTTATTTTCTTTATTACTTTATTTACGTCTCTCAACATTTTCTTCAATGCTCAAATAGGTTTCGAGGCTTTTCATTTACAATTACAATATTTGTTTCGCTCTAATAGGTTTTTCTGCTTTAATAATTTAATTACAAAAATGACTTTTGACGCGAAAGTCGCCACGAAACTAATGAGTTTAAGTCGAATGACTAATGTGTTAATGTGAAGTCGAACAAGTGATTTAAGTTTCGCTGCAAGTTTCACGCAATTTCCCATCATGGAACAATTCGAATACGTACTAAGAATAATATCTTTAATGGTTTTTTCCCTTATCTGCTTACCGCTCGTATATTGAACTAGTTCATCTCATTACTTTAGTATTATTTAGCGTTAGTATAATTATTAAATTAAATTATTTATTTAAACTTAGTTGTTACTCTGCAATGTATCAGTCATTGTACTGAACGTACAAAGTGCTAAACGATGTCCTCTCTTTGCCGTCGTTAGAATGCTGGCGTCAAAGAGCGCAACATCATCATCGTCTCGATAATCTAATTTATTCTCCTTAGCCTATGAACCTCTTAAATGCTATGCTTTCATAATCATAGATAATGCGCAATGGATTTTACTCGTTTAAACGTAGCTGGCAATTATATAGTAGCAACAATGGCAAGTATTTGTTTTTCTCGTTACATTCAAGCTCACAACGCGCGAAGAAGATTCAATCGCCGAACGAAGAATTGAGAACTAAGCGTCTTTTGATTTGTTCGTTTTGATTCGCCTTCGATAAGAAGAGATTGTATTAAAAAATGTACGTTAAAACTGTACGCAAAGAATGTCACTAGTATACGATTTAAAATGCAGCTTAATAACGTCCCCGTTTTTTTGTGCTAGTAAAATTATCGAAAGTTTTCATAGTTTTGCGTAAAGAGAGCAGCGATTGTTTCGAAATAATTTCCACTTAGTTCTTGTTTGGCTCCAAATATAAAATTCTATCACAAATGAGTAAGTTCTCAGAATTACAATGTTTGTTTGCGTGTGTTATGGAGTGATTCGCAATGAATGATTACTTAAGTATTAAGAAACGATGTTTGTCGTCCGTCGCAGTAAAATAGAAGTTATTTGGTCCTAAAAATTCATTCCGTTCTTCGTACGTGATGCCAATAATCAGTTATTGACTTGTGTTTCTTTGAATGTATGATGGCGGTGTTTGGTTGCTCGGAGTATGATGAGTATTATTATTATGTTTAGTGAAGAGTAACGAATTGCATTTGTCTAATTGCGTGTGATGTGTGAAGAGCTCATAGGAGCTCGAGTTTACGCGAGACAATTCCGCACGAGTCAAATTATGATGCACCGCCGTCACACCGTCGTGACGCGATCCACCTCAACGTATCGCACGGAATTGTCGCTGTGTCAGCAAATCATTCCCTTTTCGTCGATGATGGCAGTGTCTGATGATGAGAGGCTTTTGAGGCGCGTTTGCAGAATGGACGGCCGTCGTCGGCAGTTCTTGATGAAGACGAGGCAGGTCGCTCCGCTGGCGGCCATCAGCGCAAATGCGCCGACCACCAGGTACAGCGGTGGTAGTTGAAAGAGTATCGAGCAATGCGTGATCGCTTCATCGATACCCGACGGACAATCCTCCATTCCGTCGCACCATACACTCGAATTAATGCATGCGTCCAGCTCAGGACAACGATAGAGGCATTCGTCCTGCATCATGAGCAGCAATCCAACCCCGTTGGGTGGTAATTCTTTCCTGTAAATCGAGTATTAGCACGTGCTGTCATCGTATTTGCTATTCGAATTTGCATAGATCTACCTTCGCGATAATTCCAGCCACATGACCGAATAGGTGCCCTCCTCGCGTCCGTGGAACTCGACGAGAATGCTACGTGACAACTCACGTCCCAGTTGATCGATGGTAATTTTATCAACGCTCAGCGCCGGCTTTTTCCCGGCGACTTTCCATCCCTCGGAGAACACCTCGACGAGATTATGACGTCTGGATGACGCCAGGTACGGACAAATCGTTGCGGAGTAGCGTGGCGTATGCACCGATATCCTGTTCGATGTGCCGCAATGCTTCTGCGTGGTGGTCACATTGCCGCGTCCGTACGAATACTTCATGAGGGTGCCGCTCAATTTCACGTACAAATATTTGTTGCTCGATGGGATGATGGCACGCGGATACGTCTCGCAATTCACCTGAAGCGGAACAAGCAAAAAAATATACGAGCAGGTCAGAATGCTGTGCGCTGCCGCAATCCATTAGCGCGCTTATTCGTTTATCGTTATTGACATTGCTTACGTCGTTGGCCGTTTCCGGCGGATGCGTGAACGTAATTTCGCCGCTGGCGCCCTGCATGCGCAGATTACCGCGGCACGTGGGCGCGCGAATAAACTTCCACGTGCCCTCGAAGAACAGCGTCGTAAAGTCGTCGCTGGCGTTCATGCCGATCACGTCGAATCGCAGTTCCACGACGTTCGACGTCGAGACGAACGTGTACGGTGTGAGGACGGGTGCGTTGTCCTCGCCGCCCGAACAGAAGCAGTCCTTTGGCGCTCCAGGCACGTCATTCCATGGCATGTCAAAGACGCGCACCAGGGCTGTCGCGTTACCGAAGCATTGGTGACGATCGACATCCTTCGCGAAACGCGTCTCACAACTGCGTCCCTTGATAACCAACTTGGTAATTGTCAATTTGACTTTTTCCTCCTTGCCGGCTTCGAAGCGGTACACGCAACTGAAGCATAAAAAAGAAGAATGATGATTGAGAATAGATTCGCAAGAGTCTACACAATAAAGCTTATGCTACCTTAGATTCTTGGCGCCGCCGCGTCCATAAAGGAAAATATCCCGTGGGGAGCGAAACTTTTGCGAAATTTGAGCGCTCGTGAATCTTCGATTACACAGCCCCTCGCCGAATGGTTCTCCATCGAGGTGGAGATCAACAAATTCGTAAAGCGCCTTAAATTTTACGGGTCTACAAAAGAGCACGAGAAGCGCACATGAAATATTTTATCCTGCTGAGTAATTATCCTTGCCGCTTGTTTACCCGTTTTCTATCTGAATTGGCTTGCTTACCTCAGCGCTGATGAGTCGGATATTTTCAATTCCAATGTGAGACTATCACCGGTTGAAAGGAAGCTCTCGGATAATGAACATGGACGTGGAAAGCGTGTTTCGTTGCCGAGTAGCGAATGATCGCAAGTGCGCGGCACGTGCTCCTTGCAATAACGCGCCAGCAATGTTACATTCTTGCTTGTGCCAATTGGCGTCTTACTTTTTGCTTTATCCCTGCTGCTGCAATAGAGAACGACTTGTTAGTTTAGCGCCCGGGCTGTGCACTTTGTAAAAGAGAATAGAATTGCGAAAGTGGAGTAAAAGTGCACATCAGCAAATTTAAACAAGTTTAATTTATTTTTGTTACCAGAACAAATCGTTGCAATTTGTGCCGGTCCATTGCTGTCCGTCCCAGACGTTTAGGTAACTGCGGCAAATCTCCGTGTCTAGCTTGTGGACGTCGCGATTACCGGCTACGTGGAATTTGATGACGCTCAGCCAAACTCGATAACGCGGTGGTGGGAAGACGATAGCACGATGCCGCCAAAAGCCATCCGAATAACGCGGCGACATGGGTACGGGAGACGGTGAAACGGTGGTATCCATTCCTTGCAAATGATATAGACATGTTGTGTTTGCAGGCAGTGAGTGCAGGGGGCTTTCGAGAATTCCCTTGTTCGTGCCACGTATCCAAAATTCGCAAGTGCGCTTGTTCTTGACAAAACTCGGGGCAGTTTGATTGACGAATGTCACCTCGACTTCTAATTGAAAGCCGTGCAGCGACTGCACTGGTGTCGGATGCAAGAATGTGCCATACGGAGATGTCGAGAATTCCACAAGTAGTTCGTGTCCACTTGCGACGGCCTCAGGGACTGCTTCGCCACCACCGCAGAATTTGAGAATTACGGGGTCGCGTGTCGTGTACCCGTCGTACACGGTCACGTAGTCTTGAACGTCGTCGCAGGCGTTCCAGGTCTTTAACTCTCGGGTACTCGCAGTCCCATACAAGGCCGATTGGCTACGAATAGAGATGAGTTGACCTTTGGGCTGGCGCACCGTGATTAATGCGTGCTTTCCCGGTGGCACTTCATGCTGACGTACTGCGTAGTAGCATGTTAGATTACGTGGGTAAACGCCGGGGAAGTTGGGTGATTGGAGGCGGCAATGTTTTCTATCACAGTCGTTGAAGATGCGCGAACAGTACGTGCCCGTGATAAGGTCACCCAAGTAATATTCGGGCTCGGGTTCCAGCGAAGGCGCTGTGGTGTTCGCGTCTATTGCTATTGAAGGTATTGCTAAAAATATCATGGGTGATTTGTTACGGATGTTGTTGGTTGTTGAGAAAAGTTTAGTTACCTCCGCCGTAGCGCACCGTCGCGGAATTCTTTTTGAGTAGCTTATACTCCATGCGGAAGTCGAAATTGTAGCCGCTTTGGTCCTTCGAGAGTCGTAATAGATTGACGCTTATGGTAACGCTGCGTGTTTCGCTGTAGTAGATCGAAGGGCCCCAGGAGGTGCCGCACCACGATCCACCGACCTGTGGTCGATCCGACTCGGTGATTTGCAGTGCGCCGTCTGGACATCCGTCTGACGTGAACGATACGAACCGGCCCAATGTGAAGCTATCGAATGTCAGCTGCAAATTGCAAGTGGGAGCTCAAATTAATAACGGCCGATCAGATTGCGCGTATAATTGGTTTGATTTATCACATTGTACCGCGATTACACCAATCTGGTACAAACAGATCATTGATTTATTTCAACAAGCGCAACAACTAGACATTAGATGAATTATCCTTTTTTATCGTGTCAGACTAATCAAAAACGCTGTTTCGGGCGGTTAACACTGTTGATTGCTGATTAAGTAAATATGCTGTCATTGCTTTCCTTTGCTAACTTTGTTCGCTCATTGTTTCGTAGAATTTAACAGAGAAAATTACTTTTAGTACGAGAATAAATTATCTACTTGGATTAATTAAAATTAACTCTTCAACACGGCGATTACAGCAACGTTGCTCATTTATTAAGCGTAGGCTGTAATCTCTTGGGATATTTCAATGGAGTTGAAGTAGAAAGACATGCAGACATCGCCAAGTATCTTATCTCTTGCGAATTAATGCAAGACTTTTATCGTATGGTTGGCGTTGAGGCTTGATGCGGGTTCTCATTGAACCAACCGACAGTTAGGTAGCGAAATTGAATTTAAGGTTCATAAGCTCTTTCCCTGATTAAATGCGTGAAATAAAAAAGATTTGTTGCACATTTCATGAAATGAGTCAAGTAAATCAAGAAGGCATCAAATTGATTGTCACTCTCTAGGGGGTCCATCAACCGGGCATGTGGTTTGATGATACAGGAACGAAGTAAATTGCTGGCCGCATCATTAATCACTTGTTTTAGGGCTGTGTCCGCTGCTTTCGTATGGATGGCGAGTAAGCGTAATTTAACCGAAAATTCCTGCCGGCCACAACGATGCATTATTTATATCCGAACATGACACATTTATTATTTACGTTTACCGCATATGGTCACCTGAAACTTGTGCAAGCTCTTCGCCTGCTCGCTTGCTTGCCGAGCGAACCACCCATAAAGACATCCCTTTTATAGGGCTGTCTGGCGGGCAGTTTAGGTGTCGTGACTAGAATGTGTAATTATTCGTGTGCATAGAACAGACACGTAATGCACGACTGGCATTATCTGCGGGCATTGTGGGAGTTTACATTCAATGTTGGCTTTTTTGTTTAACCTTTTATTTTCCCATTTACTCCCATTACGTTGTATACGTACAAGTTGTAACATTATTTCAACGGAACTCGTGTTGAGTTGCGTGCGAATAAGGAAAGACCACAACTTTAAGGGTTGATTTAATTATGCATTAATGACGTTCTGATTTCATGCGAGCAATGAGTATTTCAGCCCAAACTAAATGAGTTTTCGTGTAAATAGATATTTTACTTGCTATTACGCCACCATATAATTATTTATAATGTGGCAATAAGTATGGTGCCTCATTATCGCTTTGCAGATAAATCAGAGTTGCTATATAAACCAGGAGACCTAAAATGAGGAGTGTATCTATGTAAATAGCAAAGACATTATAATTGACTGTAATATTTGTCAGATAGAGTTTTTATTGGTTGCATGTGATTTTAAACGCCAGAGTTTGCGCGAATCCAGGATCTATAAGCAGCTACACTTGTGAATACATCGGGATATCCTTGAGCGCATGGAATGCCCCATGATACTACGCCAACAATGTATGTTTTATTAGTTGTAGCTAATGGTCCACCCGAGTCACCCTTTAAAAATAATTCAATTATATCTGCCCCGCATTGCTTGCAATTCAAATATTTACCATGCATGCGCCTTCGCCTTTTGGACTAGTTGTGCAAATCTCGTTACTGCCTATTGAATCAAGTCTCTGAGCACATTGGTCAGCATCGAGTGCGGTTAATCTAATCTGCTGCAATGCGTTCGGCACAGTGTTACCCGGGTACTGAAATTACAACATTTAATTGTGCACTTTCCCGATTAATTTTAACATAATAAACGTACTGCTGCGTATCCCCAGCCAGATAAAATTAAAGGTGTGCCAGTTGGGGTTGGATTTGATGCGGGCAGAATCGCTCTAATTCGCGCACTGAATGCGATAGCACCGTTGATTTTCAGCAAAGAAATATCATTTATATTTGATTCGGGATTATAGCTCTCGTGAATAATAATTTGGGCTACTTGATAAGCCACTCCACCGGAATTTAAGTAGTTTGTGCCCACTACTACGATGATTCCAGTAGCCGATTCTCTATTTGGATGAAATTGCGAAGTATTAGATTTAGGGTTCGTTTTAATGAGATTTGATTTGAGTTTAGTTACCCCGTAGTGCAATGAGCCGCTGTCAAAACCCAATTCGCGCTAATAATTGAACCTCCACAGAAGTGGTTGCCGCGCGGATTTTCGCGTATTGAAACCTGATAAGGGTATGCAGCATCCGGTGCATTGCTGCCCCCAATTATACGAGGCCTTATATCCTCCTCAATGGAATGATTCGCTATTGGCCGACGAATTACGTGCGCTAATAATATTTCCAACAATAATTTATGTATATTACTGGATTTTTATTTAATGTGGTGAAGTAACTCACCATTTGCGAAAGCGAAAGACAGGAATAACACGAGAAACTTCATGGTGGTTTGATGTGTTTAATTTCACGACTTAAAGTAACTTTACTCCTGAATGTTTTGCCTTTTATAGGTGGCCGTATTGTTTAAGTTGAATAATTATTCTTTTGATTTAATTACAATACTATTTGACTTGTTTACGACAAATAATTACTTTCAAAATTATTATCAATGAGCTATTTTAAAATTATTTAAAAATATGTATGCAATGATTGCATAATATTATGATTACTTCTATTTGCTATGCTAATTATTTGCTATTTTATTGCAACTCGGGCATTACTAATGTCCAAGAAACCATTGCTAATGCAATTGTTTTCATAAATTGGGAATTTCCAGCTTATTCGATCATTATAAAGTTTCAAACTTTATAAGTTTTAATAAGAAATTCAATTCTAGTAATTAATAAAGTTTTGTGACATTTAAGCCAGCCGGAATTTATATTTTTTCAGGAATTCCGTGAATCAACTTTAATCATTTTACTACTTTGCTACATTGTTTTATCCGACACGCTTCCAGGAGCTTGACATAAAATGCAAAATTTAGTTTACATCAGCTTAATTTAATAGGGGCAATAAAATGTTCACAAATAGCAGAGTTCGTTAGTCAGATTCTGAAGCGTTTTTCCGTCCAAACTATATATAAAATACTCGGGCAAAGAGGCACTTCATGTGACTTTTGCGTTTTATCGTTTGGCAAGTTTATGACCTGGACTCGCATCGCATCGGGCCTCTCTTTCGAGGTTTCGCCGCATGTGGATAATCCGTGCATGGATTTTGATATGTTGGAAATTACGATAGGAAAAACTAGGCGGCGTGGAAAAGTGTGCTTGCTATTGGTCTTCAATAGGCCATCAGGATTCGAAGCCCCAAAAAAGGCGACTTAACTAGATTCACACGCTTGGCGTACTCCTTATACGTTAGCATGATCCTTTTTCTAGTCTACTAAACGTTTATCTTCCACTAAGCGTTTTCGTAATTTAATATAATTTCATCGAAAAACGACGAAATAAAGTAGGCACGCAAAAGAACTAATAAGACATATTTACATTACAAGATTGAAATGCGTTCCTTTCAAATTTAATTTAATTGAAGGAAAGTTTAATGCGTGCCTCATTTATATCCTCCGCCTGGCGGATTATTCGTAAAACATACGAAGATGTCTTCGGCTCGTTTAAATGAAATAACCTAAAGGGAAAATACTTTTCAAACGAACCTGTATCAAGTCGCCGTAATCCCCGCCGGCGGCTTTAAACGTTAGCAGACAGATGAAAGGAATCTTGTCTTCCTTCGGTCGATGCAGCTCCATATCGTACGTGATGCCGACCTCCCCATAATAAGTGCGATTACATGCTGAAAGATAAAAAGGGAAATAAGTTAGTTTATTGCCACTAGCGCTTATCAAAGATTAAAACGCGCGACGCGGAAAATTGTAGTGAGCCGTATAACATTGGATGGGCATTAGCGCGAATAAAAACATTAATATTTATATGCGATTTTCATTGCTGATTTTACGATATGGGCATTAATTGCGCTTTTGTAATTTGGTATTTGGTCATTAGCAGTAGCCATTAGGTTGTGATATCAGTGGCGAAATGGTCCAGCAGCATCTGGTCATATGCGAGCTTTTGTTCGAATTGGTGGGTTGTGGCGGTTCTGGAATTCAGTTCGGCGCGAGTTTAATTGCGTTGAAAAGCGGCGGCTGTGCTGGTAGCAAAAAGTATTTTGCCGAGAGTTGTACAATGCATTATATTTTCTGCAATTTAATTCCAACTCTAATGGTTTTTTGTTTTGTGAAATTTGCTTTCAAGTTTTATGATGGCTTTCTTCCACTATTTGATTAGGGTATTTTATGCGCAAAACTTTTATGTGCCGGGCTTATGAATCAGAATTTAATGGGTTGTTTTGATAATATTTAATCTAAGTTTTATGAAATAATTATGAGAACGTGGAATGGGCTCTTATTCATTTTTATTTTCGATAGAATAGAGCAAAAATGAAACAAATACGCAAAACAAATAAAAAGGCATTTCATTTTTTCCGCTTTAATTTAATATCTTGTTTTTGTTACGTTTCATTGGGCTACAAATATTTGGCAAAAATGTAAACAAGGTTATTCATTACGTAATCGAATATTTTATTTTAAATTAAAATTGGCAACGATGCGATACAATATTTATGAATTTTTGATTATGCTGTATAATTATTCTCTTTGTTATTTGCAACGTAGTTTTGATAATAAGCTTATGAGCAACACATAACTAACTGTCTATTAGTTAATGACAGTAATTTTAATTACGTTAAATAATTCATTTAAGCGGTATAAAATTTCAGGTTGAATGAGTATTGCTACAAATTATAATACCAGTATTAATATTTCATACAACGTGAAATATTTCCTGTATTTTTATTCAAAGTAAACTCTGTGTTTTTGCATTTGCATTTTTATATCGGCATATATTTTTGCAAAAAATATATTTAACATTCATTCTTTGTACAATGTTTATATTTGCGAACATATATCGCGTTCTCATCGAGAAGGAGAGGAAGGACACTTTGCAGTGCACATTTAGAGCAGACAAAA